>CAJNIZ010044648.1:0-10673 GCA_905231905.1 Symbiodinium pilosum | reverse complement strand
GGTTTAGGGTTTAGGGTCCCAGATGTTCAAAATCACTCAAAGCAGGAAATGCCTGACTGATGCAGGCTGTGGGTGGGATTGGCGCTCGTTCAGCTGACCAAGGGCATCTCCGATTTCGTCACCGTCCTACCTGCCCAGGCATCTGGCTGGTCCTAAAACAACAGTGCTTTGACTTGGGATATTCTGCCAGAAGTGGAGGGTGAAATTCAGCAACATTTTTTCATGGTTCAAGGAGTGTGATATTATTGACTTTATTTGCTACAGCGCACGCATACCTCTGGATGCAATTGCAGTTGTCTCGGCACCAAACCAGAAATTTCGGGTGACCCATGCTGAGCCACTTAGTTCTGATCCTGGAAACCAGAAATCCAAACAGACCAGAAATCCAAAGAGGCCGTTCGCGTCCATATTGGCAACCCAGTGCCGTCCGACCTGGTGCTCTACACAACACTGTACCTGGGCTCTCTCTGAGATCCACATGAGCTGTAGTCTAAACNNTAGGGGTTATTATGGGGGTTACTAAGGCGGATACTATAAGTTTAGAATAATTCATAGCTCACATGATTTCTTTTCGAGTTCCCAAACGTGTTAAGGGTCCACATCAGCTAGCCGCAGTAGCTGTGGAGCGGCTCAAAAGCATGCTCGCATGTACCGGAGTCATTCCGCGCCACAGCCGTGCCCGTGGGGGTTTCCCAAAATTAGGGGTACCTTTCTGGGGGTCCCCAAAATAGGGACCATAGTATATTGGGTCTATATTGGGCTACCCCTATTTTGGGAAAGTACCACTTCCTTCCGTACATCTTCTCTGTAGGGGTGTTTAGACTTGGTGCGGGCACCCATCGCGGAGTTTATTCCAGAAACATGCGGCCAGCACGTGCCACATGAGACTCGTGTGTGAGTCCTGCTACGAGCTTGTGTTGCTACAAGCACCGCAATAACGAGAGGTGCTACAAGCATGTTCGGATGCACAGTGAGACAGTGGGCCTTGCACGCCGGGCTTCATTTGCAGATAAGTCAGCTGCTCTAACTTCATGGAAAGAATGGAGTGTCTGTGAAACTGGATCTGTTGCAACTCCAAGGCATGTTCGTGAACGTTGCAGGCCCTTCCAACTTGCCTATCCTATAAGCCTGATAATCATATGCAACCCCAAACCTGCATTAAAGTCATTCTGACCCAAGGCGCAAGTGTTCAATTGTTGGGTACTTGGACCCTAAGGGCGACAAGTCATGACGCATGGTTCCTTCTAAACCTCAGTGCTGTCCTACAGATTCTGAAGCTTACTGGGGTTATAGTAAAAGGGTTTAGGGTCTAAGGACCCTCCAAGTACCGTCAAGTAGGGGCTTGGGGTCCCCAATAGTGGTTATGTAGGCCACCTTGGAACGAGAAGGTTCCAAGGAGCCGCAAAGTAGGTCATATTTGCAGACACTACCCTGAGGCTTCTAGGACTATTTTGGGCTTTCTGGGGGAAGGTTTGGGCTTTGGGGGCTAAGGTTTGGGATCCCATTTTGAGGGTCCAAGAGCCTTAGGGTAGGGCCCTATTTAGGACATATGAGCTGTAACTGTAAGCTAACCTCCTTAAAGGGGGTTAAATGGGGCATTATAGGCGATTAATATATAGGGGTTGCTAAGGGGGGGTGCTAGGAGGTTAGACTATACCTCGTATGTAGAGCTCTAGAAGCTCTTGTAACCCTTGCTGACTCTCAGTCAGGTATGCTCCATACAATCTTACATCAATCTAGGCCCAAAAACCAACGCCCTAATTTTGGATTTGCAAATCCCGTCTAATAGAGACCTACATAGATCCCATTCAAGAGTCCTATGTATTCCAGGCATCTAGGCAATCATTTTCGGGTCACTAAACCCTCTTACTCTTAACCTACGCCTAGAATGTCGCCTAGACCTGATCGACCTTTTTCAAGGAGCCAAACAATTTGAAGTACCACCCATACGCGGCTTCGGATAGTCTTGGGGGGGTCCTGTGTGGAAAATACCATATGCCCATCGTGCAGTTATTCTGGGCCATAGGTATCCCTGACAGAAACCCCCCATCACCACCATAGGGTGGGGCCCTGTGTGGCGCAAGGTCTGTCAACAGGACCCCCAAGCCCTAAACCCTAAACCCCAAACCCTGAACCCCAAACCATAAGCCCTCATAGGCATGGACTTCAAAGTTTGGTGACTGCCCTACACCCCAAACCCTACCGTAAACACTACTATTAATGTGTGAAAATAGTGGTGATAGTAATAATGATACTATTGATATTCATAATCACGATAGCAATAGTAGTAAAAATAACAGTTTTTAATAGTAATAGATCCTGCACCCAGGCATGGACTTTGCAGTTTGGTGACTGGGCTTCTTCTTCTGCAGCCTGGTTTCCAAAGGCACGTCTCTTGGGCAAAGGTTGGGGAATTGCGGGCCTTGGGGCGCAGGTTTGGGGTGTTTAGGGATTAGGGGTTTAGGACTTAGGGTTTAGGGAAATTGAAGTCCTTATATACCTATACCTATTATATGCATCATCGTTTATCCAAGTTATTCCCCTTATAATATGGCCCTCATTTACCCCAATATATCATAGTAGTATATAGTAGTTTCCATGCTAGTTCCATGGTTCCAAGCCCTAAGCCCTAAAACCGCAAACCCTAAATCCCTCTGCAAGTCCTGTTCATCATCTCATTCACGGGGTTTTGTTTTTTGAGGGTGGCCTGTTGTAAAAGCATAGACTGTCACTCCACTTCGGGGTTTTCCGAAACTTAAGGCCCTATTCCCAGTGTCCCTGAATAAGTATGACATTTCATTAGTGTTTTGGGGTCGATGTTCGAGCCCCCTGTTCGTGGAAACTGGGTTGCAAAAAAACAGCCGTGGCAGGTGTTTTTCTCCCTTTGGTGAGTACTGGGTTCTCCCTTACTTGTACATCGTTGTTTGGCAAGTAGGCCACTTTGCCGTTCGTTTTCTGGCGTTGTAGCGAGTCTTGATCTGTTTTGGGCGCGGCATGTGTTCCTCATTGAGAGAGCTGTGCACAAGTGCAGGAGCCACCAGAAGACACAGCACAAACCAAGGACACCCCAGCATTGAGAGGGATATAATCTTAAAGCCTTGTTGATTTTTTTTGCGGGCTGTTAATAATGACATGGTGAGATTCGCGAGACCAATCGGCGCCAGCTAGGGAAATTCAAGCCAGGGTCTGTGTGATGTTGCTGTTAATATACAAAGCTGCAAAAGCACCCTCATACAAACCCTATATAACCCCATCATAGTAGTTTCCATTATCTTTTCCAGTATCCCAGTATAACCCTAAGATAAACCCTATGGAACCATTATCCCGACAACACCCATACAGCTTTCCAGATTGCCTCCAAGGCCTCAGAGCCTGAGGCCCGGCCTTACGTACGTCCCAAAACCAAAGCCATCTTTTTGTATCTAGGGTTTATATTGGGGTTATGTTGGGATAATGGAAAAGAAAATGAAAACTATTACTAATGGGGCTATATAGGGTTTATGTAGGGGCAATTTTGAGAAAATCTCCTGAACTTCCAGCAAAACGCAGCCGGCGCCCTTCCCCCCACTCCTGCAAGAAGGAGCGAAGTCTGCGTCTCCTCAAACCATCCAACACCCCCCCAGAGGTCGGCGGATTCCACCCCATGGGAATCTATGAACCCCTCCATGCCTCTATATATACCTATGTAGCCCTAGTTCGTTGCCAGGTGGGTCTACTTTCGATTGCTTTCGGCCGGGGGCGCCTACACGGCGGCCTCGAGTGTGGCAGCCTTCTTGGGCAGTCAGACCAGCCGAAAGGCTCCCAAATCTGGGCTCAGGGTTTGGTGCTTTTTAAGGGTTGGGGGTTCAGGTTTGCTTCACCGGCCAGTGAGGTTCCCCTGAACTCTGAGCCCCCGAAGCCGTACCCTGGGTTAAGGGATTCGGATTTAGAGTCTCCTTGCGACTCCATCAAAGGCACAAATAATGAGGCCTACGGTGTGAAGGAATTACAGTAGATGCCTGTATCAACCGCCAACCCTGAAGCATACCCGCAAACCCTATTCTAATCATTAGGCCGATACAACACTGTTTTCTGAAATCCCTTATATTCTGATTGTAGAATGAACCCCCCAAACTTCTTCAACTGGTTGAAGCTGATTACCCTAATACCTAGCCCCTAAACCCTATAAACCCTACACCCTGAACCTTATGAACCCTAAACCCTATGAACCCTAAAGCCTATGAACCCCAAACCCTGTGAACCCGAAGCCCTAAACTCTAGAGTGCGTGGCATTGCCTGCAGGTCATGGAGTTGGCGCAGGATACGTGCCGCTTCATATCTCTGGACAAGGTGCACAGTTATATTGGGGGTTCAAATGGTTAGGGTTTAGGGTCTAGGGGTTCGGGTTTAGGTGTTTAGGGTATATTATCCCCCTATAATGGAGAATCAAATGGAGCAGAAAATGGAAAATTGCATGGAAACGGTGGGATATAGGGATTTAAGGATATACGGGTTATATCAGGGTTATATAAGAGTAATGGAACATAAAATGGAGACTACGGTAATGGGTTATATAAGGTTTAGGGTTATATTGGGCTTGCATTCTGTTATATGGGGATAATGCAAGAGAAAATGGAAACTACTATAATATATTGGGGTATATATATATAGGGTCTATGGGGATAATGGAAAATGACATGGAAACCTCTATTTAGGGTTTAGGGTCTAGGATGTACGATCCTTCTTGAGTAAGCTTCTGGAAAACAATTAGGGGAAATCAGGGTGAGGTTGACGCTAATTTTTGTTGATTGGGTCTCCAGGTAGGGATCAGTGCAGGTAAGAGCTTCGGCCGCCCTGTAACAGTCGAAGAATAAGTATAGCATGTTTATAAAGACCTTAATGCTTTACCCCTGTTATAGACTGTTCCTGGGTGGTGGCAGCATCCAAGGTCTAGGTTTTATGGAGCTCGGAGACTTGTGGCAAGCATTCAGATACAAAGCTTGGAGTGTTGGTGCTCAGTAACCCTCAGAGTCCAAGTGCCCAAGTTGTTGTTTTAGGTCCTAAATGCTCCAGCCTTTTGGCAATTTAAGCTTCCAGATCTCGTTGCTTGGGCCGGGTAAGACTTCTTCAAATGCATTGTTTGCCTCTGATTCTTCCTTATTTACTTCTGTTTGTACCCTTCTTCTGGTCCACAGAAGAACTTTTTTGGTCCACAAAAGAGAGTCACCTGTTGCCAAAGTATATTTCTTGGTATGTCTTCCTGAAGCCGCACTGGGATTTCAACAAAGCCTGAACCCCCATTCCTAAATCTGTACAGTCACCTCATACCTCTCTACCAGTAATCTTGACAAGCCCCTGAGATTCAAAAAGAGCTCGCAAGCCCTGAACATTGTTCAGGTTACGGAGAAAGACATGATCAGCTCTAGCCCAGATCCAGCTTTGAAGAGGCTGTCTACACCCTGCCAGCTCCTTGAATTTAGTGTCGTGCTAAGGTGTGTATAAGGTTTTGGGTTCAGACAGAAAGGTCTGGGCATTTGCGTCTGAGGTCGGGGCGTAGGTGCGTTGGCATCCTGCCCTGAAGCCCTTGTAGACATTGCCTGGACCCCAGATGTCCTTTCTTTTTTTGAGGATATACCCTACAAAGATGTGGGACACAAGGAAGGACATTCAGGGTCCAGGTAGCGGTGCTTAGCACATCTAGTCCCTCGACGTGCTCTGGAGGTTCTAATAGGGGTCTTGCAGCCCTACTTAGGATCCAGGCTCATTCTTGTTTATCCTGAATCTTACCACAGAGCCAAAAAAATGATAAACCCCAAGCCCTAAACCTTAATCCCTAGACCTCAACCCAAAACCCAAAACTGTAAACACTAACTCCTTTAATCCCTAGACCTAAACCCTAAACCCCAAACTGTAAACCCTGAACCCTAAATTCTCAAAACCCAACAGCCCAGGCTTCAGGACATTGATGCCTTCCTATCTCACAGCTGGCAGGATGCTTGTGGCCGAAAGTGGGAGGCTCCTGGGTTGCTTTCAAGGAACTTAAATTAAGTTACCATAATGGGTATATATATATAGGAAACATAGGGTTTCCCCAATATAGTACCCTAAACCCTAATCCCTAAACCCTAAACCCCAAACCCTATAAGGTTTCCCCAATATAGTAACTTAATTTAAGTTCCTTAACAGCAACCCAGGCTCTTCAGGCGTGGCGCAAATCCTTTAAGATGCACCATCAGCGTGAACCCCGCGCCTGGGCCGTTAGAAAAGGGAAATACAGGGGAGATGTGTTAGGGTTTAGGGTTTAGGTTGGGTTTAGGGTTTAGGGTTTAGGGTTTCCCAAAATTAGGGGTACCTTTGTTCCCATAAAAAGGATTATAGTATTTTGGGATCTAGATTGGGGTCCCGCTATTTAGGGAAACTGCCTCTGGGGTTGACCAGGGATGTATGGGGTGTAGGGCTGAGGGTTGGGGGCTCAGGGCTTCAATCAGTATGGTTCAGGGCTTTGTTTTTCATGAGGCCGGAGTAAAGGCCGGTAAATAGCAGCGCACTGTTGGTACGCTTCGGACACTACTATCCAAAGTTGTGGAATCATCAAAAGCCAAGGTTTCCGGAATCTTAAAGCCTGCACACTATACAACCATACGGCATGATACTGTACTTGCATTACTACAACTATATGACTGTATATTTCTGTAGGACTATCATTGTCGTTTTATTGCTGTATTACTAAACACATTATTACAGTACTGTATTACTATCACTCTTCTGATTCCTACTGATGCTATTATTATTATGGCTGTCAGTATTCTTACAGCTGTGATTTAGTACTATCCCTAAGGGTCCAAGTACTTAGTAATCATATGCTTGTCCAAAACCTGTACCATGATTGATATCACCCAAAAACCCAGGTACCTAATTATTGGGTACAATGACCTTCTGGCTATTATTGTCCATCCACAGCTTTCCCATTGAATCACCGACGGTCCCAGGCTTGTGGATAGACAAGTACTGCATTGACCAGCAGAATATAGAAGCTTGGTCAGCGAATAGGGTTTAGGGTTTCGGGCTCGGGGAACGTAATTATCATAAGGGTTTACGATGTAGGGATTAGTATATAGCGGGAGGGTTGTATTATGGTTCATGAAGGGGTGTTATACTATACGGGTTAGACAGGGGTATAGAGGGGGACAACGGACCCAAAAATGGAAGCTACCATTTAAGGTTTAGGGCTTTGGGGTTTAGGGGTATTATTCCCAATAAGGGAGAATCAAATGGACTAGAAAAGGGAAGATGAAAGCGAACTGGGGCCATGTTGGAGCTCAGAACGATATAGCCATATGGTGACGACCTAGATGATGAGAATTTTTGGGCCACGGTATACCAGCAAACAATTTGTATAATTTCCGCGCTTCGTGTATAAAGAGTACTTCAGGCATATGGGCGAATTTGTCCTTATGTGTGTGTGTCTGCATGTTTTTAAGTATTCATGTATGGCCGCCCCTGCCAGTCCTTCCAGGAGTTGGTGACAATATATGGAGTATTCTCCATCGAGACTGTAGATGTTTTCAAACCCTTGGGTATTATACCGGCAAATAGTATAGAGGTCATCAAGGGGTATACCAGGAGTTTAGATTATGGCTCATAGGTCATAGAAGCACCAAGAGCCTGATGTGCCACTTCGATGCTTGCGTAGAAAGACCCAGTAGAAATCCTAAATACCTAAACCCTAAACCCCTAAACTCTAAACCCTAAATCCCTAAACCCCTAAACCCTAAACCCTAAACAAGGAAGACAGCCTGATGTGCCTGCCCGTGTTCTTGGCGAGCTGCCACACACTCCTCATCATTGCTGGCGAGACCTATTTTGATCGGCTTTGGTGCGTGGAGGAGGCAGGGTTTAGGGTTTAGGGGTTTATGGTTTAGGGTTTAGGGATTTAGGGTTTAGGGTTTAGGGTTTAGGCAAGTATGGTGTATACGAAAATTCCTGCATGACCCTCAGTACCCAACACCGCTGGGAATTTTGATATTGTTATAGTATGCTATGGTCATGCAGGATTTTTAGTGTCAACCCTACCTCAAATAATATTTCGAATCCTAATATCATTCCAGGTATGTTCCTCCGATTCTCCCCTCCATATCCTCCCCCTGTTAGAACCCTCCTCTGAGATGAGATCACTTCAGACATCAAACAACTTTTTGTTCATTACTTATATTGGGGTTATATTGGGATACTGGAAAAGAAAATGGAAGCTACTTTAACAGGGGTTATATCGGGGTGTATACTATGCATTCCTCGGTTGAGTAGCTGAGAATTTGTTTATTGGGCATCTTCCTGGCCTTACTATAGGGTAAGAGTATATCCATCGATTGGATATGATATCCAGAGAAGAATGTACTCTTACGTGGTTCACTCACCAAAGCATTACCCATTTCCCTACAACTCGCTATACAACCCTAGTTTCCATATTATGTTCCATGTTCTTTTCCATGTGGTTCTGCATAAGTGCGCAAAACGCCATACAACCCAACATACCCCTGTATCATTCTATATCACCCTACATAACCCTTAAAAAACCGTAGATTTCCTTGTTTACCGTCAAGCATCCCTTTTTCCTCCAGGTTTTTGTTTACCTGCAGATGGACCGGAACGTGGCATCAATCGAACTGCTGCCCATTTGTCATGGGCTGGAGGACTGTAAACACAGCCTAGGTTCTTGAGCCAAAAAAGGATACAATATCATTTCTGTACACACCTATGTATATACTATATATGCGCATGCGCAACATACCTAGCAGATTTCCATATATTTTTGTACATGCACAGGTCTTCCGGAAGTGCAGGAAACACATTGGGTTTAGATCAGGCTCCTGGTGTGTTTCAAGGGGTCAGTACCGATAAGTTTCGTGCGGAGCAACACTTCGCCGAGAAACTTGGGGCTTCCAATGGTTGAAGGAAGAAACCCTAAACCCAAGACATTTCATCCCTAAGCCCTAAACCCTAAACCCTAAACCGACCCTCGACCCCATCAACCTCAAACTGCCCAGGAATCCACATAGCCCCAGTTGAAACAGGCTCGAGCCCACCCCAAACCCCCAAACCCCTAAAATCGGGTTTCGAAAGGATTGGGACCTTTCTGCTTAGTCCTTATGATATGGGTTGTGTACTGCATCAGGGTCAATATCTGTGGGCCTCTATTGCTGGAACCCCCTAGCCTTAAACTCAAACCCCTAAACCCTAAACTTGCCCTCTATTCCCGGAACCCCTATATAAACCCTATGTAAAGCCCTATATAAACACCTATAACCCCTTTAGAGGTACCCATGCAAATCCTACAGCAATGGAGGACCGCATTACTAGCTTCGATGCCGAGAACGCTCAGTGCCATGACGACCGCGATCGGCAGAAGCTCCTGGCAACGATTGAGGCCTCGGGGATTGCCAGCGAAGTTTAGGGTTTAGGGCTTAGGGTTTGCGGCTTAGGCTTTAAGGCTTAGGGCTTAGGGCTTAGGGTTGAATCTTTAGGGCTTAGGGTTTATAGCTTAGGGTTGCAGGTTGAGGGTTAGGGCCCGAGTGCATAAGCTAGTTGCTGTGTAGAAGAATTGATAGTCGGGGATATCGTGGCCGCACACCTTCCGCAGTTGCATCTCTCCTACGGTTGCCTTTATCATCCTAGTATACGGTTTTGGGTACAGGATGTAGGGCATGGGGTTACTCAATTTTGCGATGCTGCCTGGGCTATAGTCTAGGCTCCAATTATCCCCCTTCATAACCCCTATCATACTCCCCTATATAATTCCCTACGGAACCCCGTTTAAGGAGCTTATACTATAGCTCATGTGGACCGCAGACGAAGCCTTCCTGGAGCTTCGAGTGTAGGTTTAGGGTTGAGGGTTTAGGGTGGCTCCCATTTATACGCTGAAAGCCCCTGAGCGCCGTAAGCCGTAAACTAAACCTTGGGTTTCGTAAGCCGCAGTAAGCAAATTCCTTACCATCAAAGAAACCGGATTAGGAATTTGATTTTGACCCCCGCTCATATGAGCCATAGTCCAAACTCCTCGAAGGGAGGTTATTTATAG
This sequence comes from Symbiodinium pilosum, assembly GCA_905231905.1. NCBI lineage: Eukaryota > Dinophyceae > Suessiales > Symbiodiniaceae > Symbiodinium > Symbiodinium pilosum. The sequence goes on along the minus strand of CAJNIZ010044648.1, from coordinate 619 downwards.
GGGACTACTTTTGGGGCTAAGGGGGATACTAGGAGTTTAGACTGTAGCTCGTATTATTCTGACCGGCATGGGCCTTCCATTCTGAATACATTTTCCTGACCCTAAATCCTAAACCCTTGACCCCAAGCCCCCTAAAGCCTAAACCCTAAACCTTCAACGCCTGAACTAGAATGGAGATTTTGGTTGCCTCAACTTCCGAAGCTAGGACCTCAGCACTATCATAGAACCGCTCTATACGCCAAAGCCGACCTCATTTACGGGTTTAGGGTTTAGGGAATGCCCCAAAACCGACCTCAAATCCCAAACTCGCAAATCCTGTTTCCCAAACCCGGCCCCGAATCCTGTTCCTTAAGCCGCAGAACCGAATTAATCTCCAACCTCCAAACCCTACACCTCAAACCAATGTGAGACTTCTGAGGCTAAGCCGTCGAAGGGCAACCCCCATAATCCCCATGTAGTGCGTACACATTTTCGGGGTATCCAAGGGCCCCATGCCCCAACACCTTTCAACTTGCACACCCTAAGCCCTCGACTCCAAACCCGAAACCCTAAACCTTACACCTTACTTGGAGGGACAGCGGGACTTAGTATGTAGGTTAATAGCCCCTATATCCCATAT
>CAJNIZ010044647.1:22174-34601 GCA_905231905.1 Symbiodinium pilosum | reverse complement strand
GGAATTTAGAACAGCCCCCATATGGTCGTTGGATTGACTTTACGAATCTGGGTTGAGAGCCTCAACCAAAAATCTTGACCATCCCTGTCAAGTGTTACAGAATCTGTACTTGAGCACTTAAGCTCTATTCAGTACCAGCTAGTATCGTTTGAGGTGCATACCCTAAGCCTTAAACCCGGCCCCAAACATCATGCTCTCAGCAATCCGGAGATTTTCTGGAATGAATGAAGATTGTTTGAAAGTGCCTGAGGAGCTGTAGGGGTTCTAGGGGTCATGGGAGTTTATGGGGTTGTATAGGGACATTTTACTGCTTCTAGGGTCTATATGGTGTGTTATTGGTCCAGAGAAGGAGCGCGCATAGATTGGGGTATACTTCTTGGGGCCCAGCCCCTGTCCAGTCAGTCCATGTACGGGTGTTCCCAGGTATGCCTGTTACAGCCCAATCCCTGTGTAGTCAACCTGCATCTGGGATTTTCCAGAATCAAGGGCCGCCGAAATGCCGGGACCCTTACTCACGGCCCTCAAAAGGACATCATTTTGAAAATTTCGCTTCCCATTGACAATCCCACAAAGAAGGGACACATATTTGAAATCGACTTCCTCTCAAAGCCCTGTACAAGGGATGAGTAGCAGTGAAGTCGAGAAGCCCACAGGATCTGCAAGTCCTCCAATCCCAACATCAGCGATCTCTGAAGGTGCGCGCGGGCTAAGCTAGCCGGGGTCATACAATACAAAGGAATCGTAACATGAGGAAGGAATCTCTATGATATTCTATGCTTAGGGATGCCTATCATAGGCCTTTGGACCCAAGACTGCCCAAGGATTTCCCTACTAGCCTTGTAGGTTCCTCCCGTAAGTATTAGGGTTTAGGGATAGCTAGGCTTATTCAAGGCAAATTAAGGGGGAAGCTAGGGAGGATTGTAGGGGAACCTATGAACTACACGGAGCCTTTGGAAGCTGAGGCGCGAACGCATCCCCGGCGCGCGCGAAGCCTTTGCAGGCGCTCTACGGAAGGCCAGCGATTGCTTGAAATTTTCCGAAACTAGGGTGATCCCAATATGGACCGCAAAACATTATAATCCTGATTAACTGGACCCCGAATAAGAAGGTGCCCCTAACTTTGGAAATAAAATGGTTTTTGAACTTTGGGAGTTGTATGCAGATCACGTTCAGGGAGTGTGTGTGTGGGACTAGTGGTTCGTATCTTCAAAGAAATCCCACCAACGTAGGTCCTGCAAGAGTTGCATTGGAGTTTGGGAAAGCCCGAGGTGTCCTTGAGGATGTAGGGTTTAGGGTTTAGGGTTTCCTCTGTTCATTGAAGGGTCACAAGAAGCAGCACATCTCGCAGCTCCTCAGAAAGCATGTCTATCCGGGCGCCCATGAGGCGCATCATTATTCTAGATGCTGCGTCAGCCTTAGGTGTAAATAATCCCCGGCCCCCTACTGAAATCTAGTGATAAATATTTCCCTTAATACACAATGCTTATATATACGCGGGCGGTCATTACTATGGGGCTTGTGTGGATGGGAGGTTACTATTAGATCTATTAGGGGGAGGGCATGAGATAACTTCAGCACCATACCTCAGCTCCTGCACTGGTTGCAAGTTGTGGAGGAAGTTTTGCTCAGTAGCTCTATAACATCCCTTGGGGCAGGAAACTCTGCAACTAGTATTGAAGTCGAGAACATAGTCGTCCTTAAGCTGAAAACCATGCAGGATATGGGGAGTATGTTCTGAGTTTTCATGAGTTTTCCAAGGTATTTGGTTCTATCTGTTTGAGGATGCGTGTAAGTCATGAACAGGCCGGGGCGACGGTCGAGATCAGCAAGGCCTGCCCACAGGGTCTTGACGCAATTCCGGCATTGCGGAATACAGCTGCATATGGTAGTTTCCATACATAGGGCGACCCCGATATAGACCCAAACATACCCTAGTCCTTATTATAGGGACCCCCAAAATGGTAACAACCCCTAATTCATGGAAATCCCCATACAGCTGGAAAGCCCACATCTCGCAGAGAAGAAGTGCGTCTGTCAATCTGCAGTATGTAGAGCAGCAAATGCAAGTTTCTCTGCGCTGTCATGGGCACTGCCATACGTGCGAAGCATGTGTGTCCCCATTGCGCTTGGTGCCCTTAACAGGCCCACAGACTTGAACGGAACGGCCAGCCGGGCGTTTCCCTCATACAACAAAGTTGGAGCTTCTTACTATACTCTAATATACTATACTATAATATACTGCAGTATATTATAATACAATATTCTATAATATATTGTAATAGTACTATGGTTCATCGCGGATCCCTCGAGAGCCAGGGAGTTGAGGAATGGAGGTTAGGATCCTTGGAGTGTTGAGGGGTCCCCAAACACTGAACCTCTAAACCTTAATCCCTAAACCCTAATCCCCTAAACCCTAACCCCTAATCCCCCTAAACCCTAGACCCTAAACCCTAATCCCCCTAAACCTATCACGCCCAATCTTTTTCCAACAGCAAACCCCTGTCCTCTGGAGCCCAGATCTGAGCCACCCAGTCACGTGTATAATAGTTCGAATCATGATGCCCATAAGAAGAATAAGAATAGGAATAATGATAAGGGTAATAATGATAATACTAAAAAATCAGAATGATAAGAGTAATAGTAGGAATAAAGATGGTGATAATAACAATAATCTGCGCAGGTCAAACCCCCAAACCTGGGGGAGGGGCTGGAAGATCAAGATTCTGTCGCACCTTGCCTGCGCGTAGATCAATTGACACCCTATTTTTGGGCCGCACTAGAATCGCGTCAAAATAACGCAAAAAAAAGACGGATTCCAGCAAGAATGCTCATACTGCCCACAGTTACCACAATCTATGCCATGCAGGCCATTAACAATGAGCTAGTTACCACGTTTAGCAGGGGAGGGGCCCGAAGATAGGACCATCTGCACAGCACAGCCATGAGAAGCAGAGCAAAATCTATGCAGCAGTAGGATCACTAGAGAATTGATCGGCCCTGGTTGTACTCTGGGGGTACGCCAGAGTCAAGAAAACTTCTCAAAATACTCCCTTCAAGATCCATACATGGGCACTTATCCACAGAGGATCTTGTTTTTAGAAAACGGCAAGGGTCTTGATGCTTGCGAAAGACTCCTACGGCATAGCAGAGATGCTGGGAGCTGGGTATATTTGGCTTGGGATATATGGGGGGGGGTTATGGGAGATTCCGGATGGGGTCCCCAACAGGGACAAGATGTGAACAGGTATCAGACACTGTCAGATCCTGCTGGAGTTCGACTTGCACTACTCATGCCATTGCTGGAGCTGTCTTGTACAGTGATAAAGCCAGCTAGATACAACAGCAACCCTAAAACCAAGTACGCTTAACATCATTCAGGCCCCACCCCAGCTGCGCCAAGTGACAATGCATGATTGCAACGCAAGAACAAAGATCTCATTCGTGTTGAACCACCAGAGGGTGTTCTTGCAGACATTACAGGGTTCTGCCTGACGTCTTCGTGAGGTTGGAAGACGAGAGCCTGGTTGGCTCCAAGATTTATCAAAATCCATGGATTGCAATCTGACATTTGCCCTCAACTTGGTCGACATACTAGTACTCCCCCAGAAAACAAATGTGAGCCATAATTTTGACTAACCAAAGGGCTTAGGGTTTAGGGTCCCTAAACCCTGCCCTAAACCGTTCGTAAACCCTATACCCTAAACCCTATACCCTAAACCCTAAACCGTGGGCTCAGGTCCTCGTGGAAGCACATTGGCACTAAGCCAGACCTGGGTCTGTGACTAGGTTCTCAGCGTGGAAAAAGCTCCATGCGCCTTGGCCACTGCAGCGGTTTTTGGTTTAGGGTTTAGGGGTTGAGGGTTTAGGGTTTAGGGTTTAGGGGTTGAGGGTTTAGGGTTTAGGGCTTAGGGGTTGAGGGTTTAGGGTCTAGGGGTTGAGGGTTTAGGGTTTAGGAGGAAGTTAACAGTGGAAAAGAGATGGAAACTACGGTGGATACTAAATTCCTGCATCACCCTAGTACCTTATACCTTGGGAATAATATAGCATACAAAGGTCATGCAGGATTTGTTTTATCAATCGTAGTATTACTTAGGGTGTAGGGTTTAGGGTCAGGGGGACTTAGTAAGTACGTGAATAATCCCTATGACCTATACAGTAAACCTAGTTATGTCCCATAGCAACCTACTTACTAAGTCCCCTGACCCCCAAGCCGGGCTTACTTTAGGGGGTCACGGGTTTAGGGATGTAGGGCTTAGGGTGTGGGGATTCAGGGAATTATATTGTAATGTGTTTACCTAAGCGGGTTTATATGTTTATGCAATATTTATATTATATGCTTTAGTTCTAGTTGATACTCCTCAGACCCATCTTTTATGGGACAACGTTGGGACCCGGCTATTGGCAGCTTCTGTAGTACCACAAAACTTCGTTGGGACCCAGCGATTGGCAGCTTCTGTAGTACCACAAAACCCTAAACCCTAAACCCAAAACTTTGGAGCCAGGCGAGGCCGCAGTTGGCAAGCTAGTTGCCCACTTGGGGGATCAGGGGGACTTAGTAAGTAGCATTAATAAGGGGGAAGACTGGGGTTACTATATGGTTTATCGGGGTTATTAACGTACCTACTAAGTCGCCCTGACCCTCCAAGCAGGCTAGTCAGAAGAAATTGAAAGCGGGCATCGGATTCACGCACTGCTTTTCCGTATTCGGCACAGGTCAAAAGCAAGTTGACCCTTCTCTCCTTTTCATTTGGAAGATCCTGGGACACGCTGACACCATTTACGAAGCATGCAGCATTGGAAACCTAAGCATGCAACCCTTCAAAAGGACTAGGAGGGACAGAAGAGATTGGATAACCAAAGTGGATAGGTTTTGCCACACCGCAAGAAGCCAGGCAGGCATCAGTCGGTGTAGATGAACCCCAGGCCGTGCACATAGAAGCCCTAGAAGCCTTGAATGCCATGCGCGATGGCCGATCCCCACATAGAGGACATCGGGATGCCTGTTGAGGGTTAGGTGTTGCGATGTTTGGGGTTTTGGGTTCAGGGTTTGGCATGAGGTACCATATGCTTGTGTATCATAATTGGGGATTGGCTTGTAATTAGGGAGTGCTGTCTTCCTATCTGCAGCTCCTCAACCCTAACATGATCATTACTGCAGACTCTGCAAGGGTCGAAAGCCTTCCACTCAAATGAGACTTACAAGGCCACTGTCGATCATCAGGTCCCGGGCCTTGTTTCATGATGATCTTATGGTTTACGGACAGGATTCTGCGCAGACATGGGAAAAGTAACTCAAGAAAGACTACCAGCAGAAGGGGACTAAATTGGGTTGCCTTATGCCTGGTGTGCTGATCTTCTACACATCTGGGGGTTTCCCAAAAGAAGGGGTCCCTTGAGGGGGATTGTATCCATAATGAGGTTAGAACATTTTGGCTACATGAAGTGGACCCTGATTTTTGCAACTACCATCTGGGTATTAAGCGCCCGCCTTGCATGTGGATTCGCCATCGTAACTGTGGCAGTTGGGAATACCTACTACTTACTCAGCCAATAGAAGAACTTTACCCTTTTTGGCCTTCATTTTGGGTGTCTATAATAAAGCTTAAACTTTTTAAGCCCTGGTTATCGGCCAAGGGAGGCTTAGTCCCCCAAATGTCCCAAATATTCAGTGCTTGAGCCCGCGCAAAGCACGCTGAGCCATCTTAGCAGTTTTAGCAGATCGGCGTAGAGTCTCTGAATCACTTACTTTGCCAATAGAAGAACTTTAACTTTTTGGGGCTTCCTTTTTTGGGTCTCTATAAAAAAGTTTATAAACTTTTTTGGCCCTGGTTATTGAGGAAAAGAGTTGGCGTAGAGTCTCTGGGTGAGGGCCCTGTCTATTGAACTTGGGCGGCGCTTGACACATCGGAGGCGGAGGTACACAGAAGCAGGAACGAGAATTAGAACATGCATGACTACCTTCTACCTTAGGTGGACCCCCCACCCAGTAATAGTGACTATAATGGATGTAATAGGGTCCTCTTATATTCCTACTATACCACTATTACAGGGTGGGGGTCCTCCTAACTTCTACCAATCGCTAAAGCCCTAACCCCATCCAGACCTTAAAACTAGACCACGTGACTACAGTAATGGCCATTTCTCCCGTTTGTCTATATATGGAGCCACAGCGCCCCCTTTATCCTTACATGGGCCACTGTCAGCGTTAGGCTTCTTAAGGGATGCTTAACACTGGACATGGGGGTCCCTCTAGTATAGTTAGTCCCCTTAATGCGGTCCCTAACAAGGAACCCATGTCCATTAACTGATGTAGGAAATATTGCCTGTAGGTCATATGAACAAAGCTTGCCAGCAGCCCTCCATTTCTGAGAAACCCCAGTTTCTGGGACCTTCCTGGATGTAATGCACAGAATGCTTCATTTTGATCATATCAAACCCAATGAAAATATTTCTTCACGCTAGCCCAGTCCCCAGGCTCTGAACCCTAAACCCCGAACACTAACTACTAGCCCAGTGGGTCACCAACCCTTTGAGGAGTTTGCAGTAAAACTTCGACAGCGGATAGGGCGCTCAGACGACCTGACCTATGTGCCTGGGACGAGGAAATCGCTGGGGAAGGTCGTTGGCAACATGGGCCTAGGGTTCAGGGTTTAGGATGTAGGGTGTAGGGTAAGCCCCCTATCAACCCACGTACAAAGTCCCCCTGACCCTCCAAGTAGGGTGAAAGGTTAAGGGTTTGAGTCTAACCCCTAAGCCCTCAACACTAACGGGGTCCTAGCCCCGACACTTGACAGTCTTGAGTTCATCCCAAGTTGCATGTGCTTTTCCATTTGATCCCCCACGATTTTCCATTCTACCCCGAAACCGTCTAGATGCACATATCCTATATGACCTATATCCTTAAAACTAGTCCCTATACCCTATGCAGACCTTGCTGTCCTACAGGGATCCAGGGGTGCTAAAGACGTCTGGAAGCTGGCATTTTGAGGGTTTTGGATTCAAGGGTTCAGGGGATGAGGGTTTGAGAGCTCAGGGGCGTCGAGCATCGGATTTTCGAGTTGAGATTTAAAGGGGTCTGGTAAACAGGGAGACCGGCTACCAATCTCTGCCCCGAAACACTCACCTCCACCTGACCCGTCCCTTGATGTGGAAGGTACTGATCTTGTGGCTATCACTTGAGTTCTTGAAGGAATGATACATCAACATGACAGAAAGGAGGGCCAATGCTTAGGGCGATATAGTTTCTGGAGTATCCTTGTTAAGGTCAGCATGTAGGATCATAACCAGGACTGGATCAGACCTCAGAGTTCCAATCAATTAGTGGTTAGGGTTTAGAGGCTTTTTGGGGGGGGGGGGTATCATGACACCTGTCACCTTCAGGGTCCACTGTTACTGCAAGGGGGAATGACCCAGAGGCAAAGACATTTAATGAGGGCTTCTATGTGTGATTTTAGGGTGATCACCTCGCATGTCAAGATCTAGCGCGGCTGCATGCTAAGCGAGAAGAATGAAGAATCAAATTGAGAAGAGTATGGAAATCAAATATGTGGGGGTCTATGGGGTTGCTGCGTACGCGAGGTTCATCGAAAATACTCAGCTATGCAAGCAGTTGGGATAAATGCTGCTGGGAGAGGCCAATGATCCTACGTGAGGTTCTGGTCTAGAGAAGAGGGGTTTATTTTTGACACAAACAACTGGTAACATGATTTTGCATGCCAGAACGCCAAGATAAGCAATGCTAAGTTGTTGGTTGCCAGCAGTTGGGACCTTTCCCCCGTGTAGAGCAATATGAGTGCGGAAACCCTGTCAAGGGCTTTGTATGCGATTACTGCCTCAGACTGCCTCCGCGTTCTCAGCCCTAAACCCCGGTTGGCCCTGAACCTTGTAGGCAAATTAGGAAGTGAAAAACCCAAGTTATGACCAGGCAATGTAGTGGTTCCCATTTTCTTTCCACTTGTGTTTCCAGCTGAGTTTCCATGACACCTTGTATGCAACTAAGGTACGGCAGCTTGACTGCAAGGATCAGCTGCTTCTCGCTGGAGGGATTTGTTGGTTCAGGGATTCTTCAAGGAGCGGGGTTTTCTGGGCTGGAATATTTTTTCAAGTACGGGGGAGACAGGGTGGGAGGAATCTTTTGTCCAGTGGCTCTTAGGTGTGATTAGAATGTTTTTCGGGGTTCTGACTCCACGAAATGTGATTGAGTAGTTGAACCCTTCCGATCTGATCCCTAGGGACAACAGCTATGGTTGAAGTAGGGGAAGGATCCCGCAAGACTCAAGAGTCCTGCTCCAAGGAGCAGTTGTGTGTGGTCCCCGGCCTTGTTCCATACACGCTCAAAAATCAAGATCCTCATGGCAACCTCGAGAGCAGGAGTGCGGTTGTATTTTCTTTCCACTATCCCTATATATCCCCAATATAACAACTATATAACCCCAATATAACCCCAATAGAGCTCCCTGTGTTCAAACGAGTGTGGTTTCATCAAAGGCAAGACTCAAACGCATGCTCTACTCAGGGGTCTACATGACTCAGCTCATGGGATGAGTTTTGCCATTGGTGCAGGCTACATACGTCCAGCTAAAGGGTTCTCCGTGGGGCAACAAGCCTGGCAACAAGTAATTGCTCCAGACCCCAAGAATCATCATATACCTCATGGGTCATGGGGGCAGGCATGTTTGTCGGATTCCTTCACTAAGGAGCGACAAGTACATGCTGTTGGGCGAGGTGCTCATATCGACTCCGGAGACCCTTCAGCGGGGTCCAGGGTGAGGGAACCTGCGTGGTAGATGACTAGGTCACCAGGCATAGCAACAGCACAGGGCAAGATGAGAAGGGACGGGAAAGCCAAGGAGAACACAGGAGTGTGGCCTTGAAATGACTTCAAAGAGGGCTTGTAGTTTCGGATGGCAGCAAAAGTCTTGTAGGCTCCCTGGAGAAGCTGCTGATGCGCAAAGATGCGCGAGACAGGCATAACAAGAAGTACTCGCATGCAGCGATAAGCTTGGACATGCAAAAGGGCAGCATCAGTTGTAATGACGCAGTAGCTCACATATATTTCTAGTGGTAAGATCCTGGTTAGATTAGGTGCTTCTTTAAGGCGTTTGGCACAGCAACACTCATAGTGAAATCAGCAGCAGCAAAAGCAGTAGTTGCAGCAGGCAGTTGCTGCAGTTTCTTTAGCCATGACTGTTTTTTGAACCCTAAACCCTAAACTCTAAACCCTAACGCCCCCACCTCCCCCTTCCCCCCCCTATATAGGATAGCCGGATCATGTGCCGGCAGGAGCTACAAGCCATCCTAGAGCTCGCTGGAGTCGAGGTAGCCGGCGCCATCAGCTTCAACAAGGAGAACGGGAAGGAACCCGAGCTTTGAGCTGTGAAGATGATTCTAGGGCTTAGGTTTTAGGGTTCAGGATTCAGGGTTGAGGGTTGAGGTTGTGGGGTTCAGGGTTTAGGGTTTAGGGTTTAGGGTGGGGTTCTCAGGGTTTAGCCTTGTATACACCCCTTATAGAACCAGTGTTCATTTCAGTTTCCATGTTCTTTTCCATGCGATTTTTCATAGGGGTGGGGTTCAGGGTTACTGGGGAGGTTGGGGGAGGGTTCAAGGATGCAGCTTCGAAAGCCACCTGGTGACAAGCAAGTTGAATTCAGCAACTCTTTCAAGTTGGGGTTTAGGATATAGGCTTTCGGGCTAAGGTTTGGGGCCTAGGCTACTGCGGCCAAGTAGGGCTGACAGGAGACTGCGGTCACAGGAGAGGGAGGGAGAGAGAGAGAGAGGGCGCTTGGGGGCGCCCAAGGACTTCTCAACTAGGTAGGGCAGCCAGTTCATGTCCTACTGTTTCTTGTAGCAGCTATTACTGATAAGACTAGTGAGTCGTAATCTACCTACTTTACCCTTAACCCCTGCATCACCTCAGTGTCCATTTCATGTTGCTTTCCCCTTGATTTTTTATGGTTTGGCAAATTCCCTTTGAACCCTGTGTAACCTATGTATAACCCTGCATACTCGCATATCACCCTGTATATTCCCTGTATAATACTACATAACCCCTGTATAGCCCGTGCACACAGAACTGCCTTAATGTACCCCCATATATACCCTATTATAACGTAGTGGTTTCCATTTTTGCATTATCCCTAAACACCTAAACCCTAAACCCCTAACCCCACTATCTCCAAGGGCATTTGGCCCTGTTAGGCCGCTTTGAGTTCTGCCATCACAAACTTCATCGAGCAGATGGCTGCTTGGCTAAGCTATGGCCTTCTTAAAAGTGTGGGGTTTACAGTGTAAGGGTTAGGGTTTAGGGAGTAGGGATTAGAGTTCAGGGATTAGGGATTAGAGCTCAGGGAGTAGGGATTAGGGATTTGAGTTCAGGGATTAGGGATTAGAGCTTAGGGAATAGAGTTCAGGGATTAGGGTTTAGGGATAAGAGTTTAGGGTTTAGGGTTCAGGGATTAGAGTTGAGGGATTAGGGTTTAGGGATAAGAGTTTAGGGTTTGGGGTTCAGGGATTAGAGTTGTGGGATTAGGGTTTAGGGTTCAGGAATTAGAGTTTAGGGATCAGGGTTTAGGGTGAGCTACTGTCAATAATGGGGTATCAAGGGAACGTTAAGAGTTGACGTAGGGGTCCCTTTACTAGTTTGGTATAATCCCTGATATATCTCCTGGTGCAACCCATGTCCGGTAACCATCTGGCAAATGTTGACTTTGGTTCAGGTGATGACTGAACAGCGGGGAATCACAAATGACATGGAAGCTGGGAACATAGTAGGGGTTAGGGGTAGGTAGGGCAAACAAGACAAGTTCCAACCACTTAATATCTTACAGTCTCTAAAACTGACAGTCACGGATGATAATCATAGGCCTCCTAGCTTGATCTGGCGAGAACAGCCCTGACACAACCTGTAGTCCCAGCTGTGGCCTAAGATTATGGCAGACAGGAAGGCGACTGTCTGGAAACACCCCAGTGGCAAATCTTTGGGACTGAGGATTGACGGAACACAGTGAGTAAGGCTTCGTCCTTCCAGGCTTCCAGACAGTTGTACCAGAAAGAGGGATTTGCCACCAGCAACAGCACACCTCGTTGATAAGAGGACTTTGGTAGCCTTAGCCCACCAACATTGAAACCCTAAACCCTAAACCCTTAAGGACAGGCATTTAGCACTGAAAGCATGGCGCTGTCAAAGGCCCCGTTTGGTTGCTGGAGTTTCGCCGAAATGCTGCGTCCCTTTCCAGAGTCCCCCTGATGAGGTTGATATTGATTGTATGAACAGTAACTTGGGACATTTAACGGCACCCGACCTTGAGAAATGTCAGTTTAGTTTGGCCCCCAATATTGGGGTACGCGGTACCCAAACCCTAAATCCACATCAAGGTGGAAACTTATCTCCCAGACGGCGAGAAGGTCTTCGATTATTGGGCCGACACCGGAGTTGGCAGTCCGGGCCCCAAGTGGTTTAGGATTTAAGGCTTAGTTGGGGGTCACCATTGCATTTGGAGATTTTTTCGGGGGTTCACAAAAGACTCCCATAATAATGGCCTATAATAGCCTAAATATCTGTCTCAACCAGCAAGGGGCAAAGGGTCAGGCAGAACTGCCATTCCACGCGGGCCATCATATTGACTCTACAATGATTAGGATAGGCATCCATTCCCCCCATTCCCAGCGAAACATGAGTAAGTTGCAGGCATGCACACCTCAGATTTTCCTGCCTCTCGTTTGCTCCGAATCAAGATCACCTTGCAGCTTCGTCAGCCGCATTGTCATCGTGATTGCTAGCCCCAATAACAAGCACTTGCAATATAGCATGATTATTTGTAGCTACATGGGTGGAATATTTATTGTTACTGGTAGGGGGTGGGGGTGGTCGTCGTTAGGGGGGATGTGCGTTTTCTGCTCAAAGCTGTCCATTGGGTCAGCACTCTTTCCAGAAACAGCGCTTTCACGTGGCCATTATAGCTCCTGGCACTTCGTGCAGAAATTGCTACTGCAACGGGAATGACCCAAGTCATTCCTGACTATTCTTCTCATATGCTACAACTGGTACTTGTAGTAGTACTATTGCAATGCCTGCTACGACTACTTGTACCAGGCTCCTCTTGCTTCTCTTACAGGCATGTCATTTTTGCAGTACCTCTCCCCGTACAACTAATGCTGCTACGACGGCCACTACTCCTTTTCCCTTCCTCCTCCTCCTCCTACTACTGTTATTATTAGTACTATTATTACTACTACTACTACTACTACCACTACTACTACTAGGTCCCCGGCGGGGAAAAACCCCCCCAAGAAACAGAAGCGCAATGATATCATGCAATGGTATCATAAGGTTTCCCCACTGGGCACAAATAATATCATGATGATAATGACAGCGTGCCCCAAATAGAAACAATAGTATCATGATGATAATGACATTATGACCCAAATA
>CAJNIZ010044647.1:3286-22074 GCA_905231905.1 Symbiodinium pilosum | reverse complement strand
TCCCCGCCGCGTGCCTACTACTACTTCGACTTCTCATTCTTGTTCATTTTACTTGTACTTCTACTTCTTGCAATGCTACTGCTGTTACCACTACATACTACATACTGCGTGCCACGACACGACCTGACCTACCTAAAAATACGCACGTACGTACCTAGACGACGTCTACTACTAGTTCGATTACAGTACTAACACTAGTGCTTTTCGCGCTCTTATAAGTCGTGGTAGACGGTACTCAGCTTGGCCAGGTTGGATCAGGCTTGCACAAAGCGGCAGGCGGCAGTATGGCCATCTGCTTGGTGTTGGCTATGCCAATATTCGGGCTTCGAAAAGTCTATAGGACCCTCTTTAGGGAGCCCCCATCAAAAGCATTATAGCATAGTGTGGTGTATATTCGGGTCACCCTTTATGCAAACTACGCTATCGTAGCGGAGAGTTTGCTCGAAGGGGCTTGGATCTCATGGATTTGGGGCGGTTGGGGCCCTTCGACGTTCTGGGTGTAGGGAGGATTTCTGGCAATTGCTTCTTATCGGAGAGCCTCAGGCTATATGGGGATCAGAGGCTGTGGAGAAGTAAACAACGATTATCCACTTACATGAAGCGTCAGAAGTTTCTGACAAAGGTTCACTCAGGCTAGGCAGCCCAAAGGACCGATGGCTTTGGTGTACTTTGGTTGATTGGGCTGTTCCCTGGACTCATTGATCTTCATCCAAGCCAGCAGCCAGCATTTGGATACTACCTTTCTTCCAGAACCGGACCCTAAACCCTACCCAGAAAATGTGCCTGCAGCACGATGCGCGTGCCGAACCCCTACCCACCCCTCACTCCGCCTTTAGTTGCCCAAAGATATTGGGTAACATGATTTAGGTTGGGTGCGTAACATTGGTGGAAGGGATCATTAGTTCTGTCCTTTCGCATGCTGCCCACGCTCCCGTGGACCGGATCACAGCAATAAGAGCCGGAGGGCTATGCCCGTACGCGCTTCAATTCTTTGTTGCCTCTTCAGCCAGATACTCACTTCCTGAGCATACCCTCCCAAGTTCCCATGGCGTGCCGGTTATAGGGAATATATTGGGGTTATGTTGGGATAGTTGAAAACAAAGAGGAAACTAATTTCTTATAGGGTTTTTGGCGTAGGGCTTAGGGTTTTGGGCTTAGGTTTATGTCGCCCAAGAAGTGGGATCATTAGCATTGATGCACAACCTTCTCGAAACAGTAAGCCACTCCTACACACGCAAATGTACGTGGTGTGTTATCCCCAGTTTGCATTAGAGTTTCCATGTTCTCTTCCATGTGCTTCTCCATTATTGGTATTATGTTGGTATTTATTTAGGCACCTGAGCCCTACACAGAAGAATGTAGTAGTGTGCATGCCAGCTTCCATACCTAAGCCCTATTGCAACCCTTATACAACCCCTATAACCCTGCAATGCCGGCAATGCCCTTACCCTATACAACCCCACATAAAACCCTAAACACCCCCATGTAGACCCTACAGAACCCCCATAAGACCCTAAACACCCCCATGTAGACCCTACAGAAGCCATATAAACTCCTAAACACCCCCATGTCGACTAACTTGGCTCCGTCCCCAGGTCAGAACCGGCGCTACAACGCCAACGGCAGCAGCAACTATCAGAATGGCTCCCGAGGCCCAGGGAGATCCTTTAGGGCTGAGGGTTAAGGGGGTTAACCAGAGAATTTAGGGTTAAGGGGAACCAAAGAATTTAGGGTTTAGGGGAACCAAAGAATTTGGGGCTAAGGAGAACAAAAGATTTGGCGGGGTATCCCTCCCTGCTGGGGGGTGGTTGTAAGGGGCTGTACATGGGATACCCTGCCGAGCTATTTTGCTGATGTTTTGTTCAGCCCGGCAAGGGTTGCCTTCTCGAGCCTGAAGGAATACCTTGAATGTATTACTAGGCTCAATTTCAGGCTTCAGGTTTTACTGGGCTGCTGTTAAGGAACTTAACTTAAGTTACCATAATGGGTATTTATAGTAATTCATATGGCTTCCCTCATGTAGTTTAAGGTAATTGTCCCCCTTAAGTAGATAGAAAATGGATTTGGGTACGTTATAATAAGGTCCCCATATACCCCATGTTCTATCTACTTAAGGGGGACTATAACCCTAAACCCTAAAGGGTCTCAGGGCACAGGTCCATACCGTCTTTGTGCTCTTTCAAGCCAAGAGCCAGCACGTTTCTTGGAGGCTTAGGGGGACTCAGTAAGTAGGTTAATAAGGGGGATAACTAGGGTTCTATAGGGTTCAGGGTCCAGGGTTATGGGAGTTACTAAGCTACTTACTAAGTCCCCCTGACCCTAAAAGTAGTGAGGACTCCCAGGTTCGTGACATCCTTGTTTGATGACCTCTCTGTGGGGGGTTTCCCATTATTAGGGATACACCTTTTGGGGTCCCAATACGGTTTATAGTATTTCGGAGTCTATATATTGGGTGTTCCCATTTCATGGAACCTACCATGTACTCTGCTCCTGTACGCGACAGGCTTCCCGCGTCATGTGCATATGCTGCCTGTAGTATAGTTCTTGTTCACGAAACTTCCAGAAGAAGCCCATGATTTTGTCAGCTTCACACTAAACCCTAGATCCTAGACCCTAAATCCTAAACACTGAACCGTAAATCCTAAACCCGAAATCCTAAACCCTAAATCCTAAACCCTAAATCCTAAAGCCTAAACCCTTAAACCGTGAACCCTTAAACCGTGAAAAGCCCAGAGTGTGCCCTGCTCTCAGGCAATTGGGACGGCATGAAGTGGAGCCTGGAATGTTTTGGGGGAATGCTGGGTTGCTACATACGTCAGGATACCCTTATGGGGAAAGTGGTTTATATACCACGAAACCATATCATGAGAATCTAAGTTCCTGAATTCCACCCCAGTGTCCATTTGATTGTCCATTCTCTTTTCCATTTCCCCCTCCATTATGGGGGCAACACAGGATGTGAGTTGTTTGAGTTGTGAGTCGGCTTCGGCTACAGGTGGCTTCTCGCTTTTTCTACCGGGTTGCTGTCAAGGAACTTAGTTTGAGTTCCTATTTTGGGGAAACCATAACGATTACTATATATACCCATTATGGTAACTTAGTTTAAGTTCCTTAACAGCAATCCCGTCTAGCCTAGCTGTGCAAATGTCAGGGAGGTGCCTGCGCTGATATGTATGCATTCTTTGCTTCTTTGCCAGAAGCAGTAGTAAGGATCCCATTGTTCAGTGTGAATGCCGTCATACTGAATATCATCCCCTCCCCCCTCCCCTGACATTAAGACACCCTCGCCATCTACACGGCTTCGTGTGGTGAATATTGAATATGGGATGTGCCGGTGTTTGATATTAGTATGGAGTGGTTTCATCCAAGTGAGGCTGCTCCCAATCATGGGGTGTGGTGGCGCAGGACCTTTGATAGGTGTCCTGAAGATTTGATCGAAGCTCTTTGCAAGGCCTAGCTTTCACTGTACAAGGGAGAAGGCTCTTGCACTCCTTTCAAAACGAAACAAAACAGGGCAGTTTCCTGGGTGGCTGTTAAGGAACTTAAATTAAGTTACTATATTGGGGAAACCTTATTATTTACTATATATACCAATTATGGTAACTTTATTTAAGTTCCTTAACACCAACCCAGTTTCAAGGCAGTTGTGTCCTGTCTTCATTCCTTCCACTTCAAGGAGGTCACGGCTTTTCCCGAAAATTCGGACAGGGTTTAGGGTTCAGGGTTTAGGGTTTAGAGCCCGCGAGAATGTACCTTCCGGGTCAGGATTGCTGCGTTAAGGTCCCCAGCAATAACCCTAGACCCCTAAACCGCGATAGGCTTCATCCCAGAACGGCCAGGTCATCCAATGGCTCTTGGCAGCTACTGGGCTCAGATGATAGTGTTTAGTCCCCCTGAGTAGCTAGAATATGGAAGTGCCCAACATCAAAAATGAGATCCCTAAAGCCCTGATCCTTGAAACCCTAAACCCTATAGGGAGACTACAGGCTCTCCTCCGCTTCATAGCGCGAAGGGTTGGTCAGCAAGCAGGGATGCTAGTCATAGGTGCCCCTTTTGACTTCTGAGAAGTCGTGATGAGGGTTAAGGGTTAACGGTTGAGGGTTTAGCATGTAGGGGGCGATCCATAAACGTGGGTCCCCACTAAAGATCCGAACAAGCCAGAATCCAGGTTATGGGGGCTCCCTGCTACGGCTAATTTTTGGAAACTCCGGTTTATAAGCATGAATTAGCAGAAAGCTCTGGAGCAGCAAGCCTTCGCCACGCTGCACCCTGTACCGTCCTACGTGTGAAAGCTTTGCGAAGTCATCCTTGCACCCTAAGCTGGTTTACTATAGGGGCCTAAATTATTGCCAATATTATGGTTCCATATTCCTTATATCAGTACGTATATGTTACCTCAAACGGACCTCAAAATTATATTGGCAATTGTTTAGTCCCTAGACCTCACAATTCCTGGCGTCCCAAGCTTGCAGAGAGCCTGCCTAGCCCGACAGATGAACGAAGACTCAGCTGATTTGTGCTTCTGTTAAGGAACTTGAAAAGTTGAATTACCATAATATGGATAATATGGATATATAGTAAATAATAAGATTTCCTCAGTATAGGAACTTTTTAAGTTCCTAAATAGCAACCCATTCATTTCTGCTAGGGAGGCTGGGCTTCGCTTATTCGAGCGGATTTCTACTCTAGCACTTGTCTTCCTAAACCAACTAGAAGCCAAAGGAAACCCATGGAAGGGCTGCTTCTCATGTTTCTACGGGCACTGTTAGAAGAAGGCTTTTTGGTGTATGTATATCCCCAGGAGAGTGGACAAGTTTCCCTGCCAACAGGAGTGTGATGCTTATAGGGACCTTATTTGTGGTTTGGGTTCCTAGACATCAAAAGGCGTCCCTACAACTACAACCTGCAAATCCCAAACCCAAGACCCTTAAATCTTTGAACGCTGAACCAAGGACCCAAAGAAAATCCCGAAGTCTTAAATGCAAATCCGGACAAGGCCTGAGCCGACTCAGCCGCCAGCAGAGCCCTCACCAGTCACTTGGACTTATGGTTCAGGGTCGGCGTGTTAGCGATGTTTCCCATTAGGGTCCAAGGTACCAAGGAGCTGAGGGAAGTCCCCTAATGCCCTTGCCGGACCCTTTGAAGCTTAGATTTGTTTGATTTCCGACTACCAGCTGTAGTTGATGGGTGTGTTCTCAAGCAATCTCGTTTATGTACCCTTCTAGGTGCTGGTATTCATCATGTTGGTCACATGTGTTCATCGCGGCGATCGCGATGGAGCACAAGTGCGGAAAGAAATAGAGGTGGTGGCATCTACTTCTTTCTGTTAGTCACAGCTGGTCAGACTACACCCGCACCGCCGGCACCACCAGCGCCAGCACCAGCACCAGCTGCTGCCCTCGCAATGGCACGATTGAATCGGATAGCCTCAGTCCAGTTCTGTGACCTTGAAGACTTTCCAGTAAGCATCCCTAACTTCAGGAACAGGCTTGGAGAACACCAGGTAGGATGCCTAGCATACCAAGTCTAGAGTCCGGTCATCCTGCCCCAGCCTCCCATTAGTAGAAAGTGCTTAGGATATGAGCTATAGTCTAAACTCCTAGTATCCCCCTTAATAACCCCTATAATAGTCCCGTATATAATCCCCTATATAACCCCCTTTAAGGGGTTTAGACTATGGCACATATCAAGCCGCTCTGATTTGTCTGCTTCATCCCACAGAGTCTGTCCAATGAACCCTAGCGCAGAACTCCTCAGGAACCATAGCAAGTGAGCTCTTTTTAACCTATAGTCCCCCTTAAGTAGATAGAACAGGGGGTATACGGGATCTTATCATAATATACCCAAAGCCATATTCTATCTACATGAGGGGGTCTATACTCCCACCCCCCTTGAAAACAGCCAAGAGCCCTGAAAGAAGGCCCCTCCTGCCACCAGCAGCTTCCTGGGGAGCAGGGCCTTGCCAGGCGGGTAATGCTAAGGTTTATATAGGCTGTATATAGGGTTTAGGGTCTAAACTCCTAAAAGGGGGGTTAAAAAGTGGATTGTATAGGGGACTACTATAGGGGTTTGTGAAGGGAGATACAAGGAGTTCAGACTATAGCTCATACAGGCTTGAGGCTTGGTTTAGGCTTTGGGGTTTAGGCTTTAGGGCCAGGGTTTAAGTTTGGGGTTTGGGGTCTAGGGTTCGGCATTTAAGGTTTGGGGCTGGGGAACTTGGGATCAGGGTTTCAGAGTGACATTGTGATTGGAAAATGCAAGGCGTCTTGCAAAGGACAGTCATTCCATTCATGTTACCTTGCAAAGATCTTGCATGGTCTTGCCAAATGGCCTTCTATCATACTGAGCACTGTCAGGATGTTGCTGCGGGATGTTTCCACGGGCCTCTGCAAGTTCACCCATCACAGACAGTCCTAGAAAGTACCCAGCAGATAGTCCTATCAGTCACTTTGCATCTGCAGAGGTCCCACAAGGTGCAGTAAGGCGCATTTGGGTCTGAGCCTCCTGCTGACCTGACAGCTCTTGTCAAAAGCGTTGTGGCGGCTACAATGAGGTCTTTCAAAATTATCCGTAACTCTGCGAACCCCCAAAGCAATCCTTTCATATCACCCATATATCTTCCAGATAACTAAACTATATCAGCTGTAGCAAAACGATCCATCATGTTCATGAACTTTTGGGAACCTCAAGTCTTGCAAATATAGGGAGTTTATGTGGATGTCTAGGGATCAACTAGAGAGTACGCAGGGAGACGGGGATGTATGATGCTTTCGCCGCCTTGGAGAGGCTGGGTGACTCGAGCGCAGGGCGGCGCGGATGGTCAGGTTTCGGCGCCGGTCATCAGGCACCTAAGGGCTGCCTGGGTGAGGGTTGCCTGCCAGTTGTGAACGGGGAGTAAGGGAACAGAATGCCTATAGTCCCTACATCCTAAGCCCTCTATATGCTGTATTTCCATATGCCCTAACCCCTAAACCCCCTACGTAGACATGTATTCCCATATTCCCTACTAAGCCCCAGTAAGGTTGATGAGGCTTGTTCTCAATCTTAGGAGCCCCTTTGGGGTGTATATATATATATGTGTGTGTGTGTGTATTATATTACGGCAACTAATACTTAGGGATACCGACACGGGACCCCCAATATGGAGAACTACCCGTTGGTTCTCGAGTTGGAGTTGGAGGGTTGGGTTCCAGGGCTCATGGATATTGGAGAGTCCATGTGAGCCATAATCTAAACTCCTCAAACGGCGGTATGTAGGGGATTATATGGGGGTCGACTATAGGGGTCATTAAGGGGATTACTAGGAGTTTAGCCTATGTCCCCTATAATCCCATCATCCCAGTTTCCACTTCATGTTCCATGTTCTTTCCATTCGATACTCCATTATTAGGGGATAATATCCCTCAACCCTGAGCCCTAAGCCCTAAATAATGGTTTCCATTTCATGTTCCATTTTCTTTTCCATTTGATTCTCCATTATTCAGGGGGATAATATACCCAAACTCTAAACCCTGAGCCCTAAACCCAACCTGGCTCGTGTAGGGACCCAGGGCTGGCAGGGTTGCGTTTATGTAGGGGTTACAGGTCAATAGTCATGGGTTCCCCTACTACCCCCCTCCCCCCTTAGGTTCCCCCTTCAATAAAGGTTACTTAAGGATAATTAGGCCCGGCTTAATAGAAGGGCATAGTAGGGGAACCCATGAAATAGGGTTGGGAGCACCTTGGGTGTAGGAGTTGTTTATGCGGAAGTTTAGGGCCAACAGGATGTTGCGCATCTTGCGTTCAGGAGGGGTTGAAGGGTGAAGGGTCAATAGCTGATCATCCAAATACAGTGCAGATGTGGAGGCTGAGCATGGCTGAGCATAGGGTTATAGTCCCCCTTAAGTAGATGGAATATGGCTTTGGGTATATTATAACAAGATCCCCATATACCCTATATTCTATCTACTCAAGGGGGACTGTAAGGGGATTTATGGTTTGGGTGGTTTTAAGGTTTAGGGGTTTATGAAATTCTTTCAAAGGCCTCCGCCAGCCGCGACGCCAGCGTCCTCTTCCTCCCCCGCTGAAGAGGCAAGCTTCGATCCACCCACCGTTTGCTTGAGACGGTAGTTGCCAGAAATGGGGGGCCCCAACTATAGACCCCAAAATATTACAGTCCTTATTTGGGGGCCCCCAAATGGTGACCCGAATTTCTGTAAGCCTCCAGTCTTTCCACGATTTCACATATAGCTCGAGAGAGGCAATGCAGGCATAGCCCAGTAACAAAAACTGATTATTGCTGTGTGAAAATTCGCAGTAATGTAAGTTGTTCATACTACGTACCTTCCGCATCCCCTCGCAGGGTATCCCTGCCAAGTCCAGCTGGCAGCGATCTGCAGCATGCTGGTGTGGAGACATAGGTGGCAAGCGTTTTTCTCCAACCTCTCAGGCAAAAATATAAATCCAAGTTTAGCTGATTGCAGGTTTCCTGTTTCGTGAAGGCTTGAACTTACCTTGTACCGGAAGTATTTCATACTTCAGACTTTAGGCTAAGCCCTCGCAGCAGTCGCTTGGTCTTTGTGAAAGACGCCGGCTGGACGAATCTAGAAGCCTGCACAGCTCCACTGAGAATCTCTTTATGACCTGAGAGCACCCTACGACAGAACGGCTGAAACGGCGCGAAAGCTTATTGTGCCCATTTCTTGAGAACTTCTCCGATTGGTAGGTTGTTGAAGTGAGGTTTCTTTGTTAGGTAAGAAAATGTTACGGCTCCCAATATGTGTTTGGTACCCTGACCCTAAACCCTACATAATATAGTCATTAGTTACTAAGTCCCCCTGACACCTCAAGTAGGACTCTTCAAAGGCAAGACCTGTCTCCGGCACAGCGTCGGCAGCGACATTTCTGAGTCCAACTCGCCGGGGTCTTGTCAGGGTTTAGGGTTCGAACGGAAAAGGATATCAAGACTGCAAAGTACTATTTCGGAATTGAGAAAGGGTTCAGGGTTTAAAGATTTAGGGTTTTATGGTGTGTGGTGTCGGGAATGGAAGTAACAAGGAAACTGTTTAGCAGAATGCAGGAGTGAGAACGAACATGGAAACTGACTTGCAATTCGGTGCTTGGGGCTTTTGTGTTCGAGTTCCCTGCAATCTATACAGAGCCAGAGTCTTCAAGCCAAAACCGGGATGCCTTTATTGCGTTAATCCATTTCTTGCTAGCCACAATTTCGACCGAGACTGTTTAGACAAGACGAGACTGGGCTCAGGGTTCACGATGCTGGGGACAAGCCTCCAGCCTATGAGGATTGCTTCCACCAGAGAAGTGCACCAAGTTTTTTGGGTTTGGGGTTTGGGGTTTAGATGGTTCCCATATAACCCCCCCCCCCATGCCATCCCCTAGATTCCCCCTTAGTTAAGGTTATTCAAGTATAGTTTGGGCTCATTGAGGCTAATTAAGGGGCAACCTGGGGAGGGTATGATGGGTAGGAAGTTAGTAGGGGAACCAACGAATATAAAATTGAAATGCAGGCCGGTTTGCAATGGTACCGTGGTCGGCTATTTTCCCCTTCCATTTCTCAAGATGAGCTTCTCAAAAACAATTGTCCCTCTCTGGGGTCTGCCTAACAAAACACGCACAAGCATTTTTTGGAGACAATAAAGAAATCACCCGAAAGAGAGCACGGGCTCACCTGCATGGTAGACGTAGTTGTGCTGCTATCTAGGTATGCTGCGTACGCCTTCATTAACACAAAAAAGGATGGAGGATGGACACCTAGAAGGAGCCGCGCAAAGGACACTGATCTTGTTGGATGGACTTACATTTCATGAGTCTTCGGTTTGGGTTAGCGCGGAGGGTATGCCCATGCCCCAGCCCGCTCTCCAACAGAAATCCCAATCTCTCAAAACTGCTGGTGGTAGGTTGACAAAATTGTGCAGCTTCCGTAGGTCATCCTAAAAGCTTACGGGTGTGAAGGGCGGCCCCAACAAAGGACCACACTCTTTACAGCCGTACACACCCAAATCACTTTAAACCTCTAAACCCGAATCGTTTTGCTCCCAAATCCTAAGGAGATCATCAGACATGTCATAGAGTTATGCGCATGTGCAGATCCTTAAAGCCCACTGCGTCCAGAAACGTACAGAATTGCTCCTACTGCTTCTTCTATAATTATGGTATGGGGTGCTTCCCTAAACCCTTAACCCTTCTAGACCACAACATGATGTTGGTAATTATTCAGGCCCATGCGGTAATTAAGGTTTCGAGTTAAGGGCATGTTCAAAAGCCAGGGTCCCCTTTTTTGCTTGAGACTTAGCTTGGACCTTTGACCCTTGACCCTCTGGGAGTCCCTTATACTCCTATTATAGGTACCTGCGAGTTAGCCCTTAGTAGGGGCCCTAAGTGCCACGTAGTTTTAGACGTTCAAATAGTTCAACCTTATTCTACGCACCCCTAACTTGTGTTGTAGAAGGTGTTCCTGCAGACACGGCCAACAAGGCAGGGCCCTTGCAGCAACGGGATGAGGTCTTAAGGGTTTGGGGTTTAGAGTTTAGGGTTTGGGGTTTAGGGTTTGGGGTTTAGGGTTTAGGGTTTAGGGTTGGGTTTAGGCTTTTCGGTTCAGGGTTTGGGGTCTAGGGTGCGAGATGTGAGCTTCTGTCAATGTCAGGCTTACCAAGGACCTTGAGGGTGGGCAACATGGTCCCCTGCGTTGTCTGGTATAGTCCCCAACACGTTCCCTAACAGGATCCAATGGGACAGAGTGATTGTAGCTCATATCACGGGCTCCCCCACCCTTAGGGTGGGTAATAGGGGAGCAGGGAAAGTTTGCAAGCCCTTCTGAGGCAGGGATGATTTTGAGCAAAAGTCTCCCAAAACGGGTATGTCCCAAAAGGGAGGGGTTCCCAGAATGCAGTTCTCTGAAGGTGGCCCCACCGGGTGAATTCTCTGAAGGATTCTGGCAGATCATGTAGGGGCTGTTTCGAACATTTATCAGATCCTGGTCCAGGCACATAGACAAAAATGAGAATTAATACCGATTTCAAGCATAAGCAGAAAATTACGTCACTGCAACACTTCTAACTGCGCCGTGCTGTGCGCCTCTTGCTCCTTTTCCTCTTCTAGCCTTCGATGTTGGGGTTCAAGACCGTATGTGGCATAGCCTAAACTTTTCAAAAGGGGTTATATAGGGGAGTATTATGGCGGTTACTAATGGGGATACCAGGAGTTAAGACTGTAGCTCATATGGGATCTTTAGTGACTGCTTTCAGGACAATTCCACCTACCACTGGTCATCTCGTTCCCCCTAACAATGAACCTCCCCACACCCGGCATCATAGAATTATTTGTATGGCGGGGAAAGTCACTCTAAGGGAAGGGGGGGTTGGCTATGAGGGGCAGACGATCAGGGTTGGGGTTTAGCAGTCTAGGGGTTTGGTGTTTCAGAAGTTCATTGAAGAGCTGAGTATGCCCGGGGCTTCCTTACACTGACTCCCGTTGAATTGTCCAGGGTTTAGTGCTTAGGCAATACCCTAAAGCGTAAACCCTAAACCCCCCAAGAATTAATCCCAACACTCTCTCGGGAAACTAAGAGTTAAAGATGACGCCCGAGTTTTTGGATATTTTAGAACCCTGAACCCCCTAAAATCCCCCTCAGTATACCCCTATATATCCTCGTATATGCCCCATATCCTTGTTTAGGGGGTCTGACTATTGACCAGGAGTTTGACCTGCCACCCCCGCCGCCAGCACCGGATGTTGCCGGGCAGGGTTGGTCAAAGGACGTGGGTCTGGGTAGGTATATGGGGTTTAGGGTTTAGGGGGTTTTCCCCAATCAGGTGTATCTATTGGGGTTCCCCCATGTTGGCAAAGTAGGGTTCAGTTTATGGGGATGATCTGGAAGTTATATTGCGATTAGATATGGTTCAGGGATATGACAAAAGCAATGGAAAATCAAATGGAAAGAGAAAACGTAACATGAAATGGAAACTGGATTGATAGGGCTTAGGGTTAGACAAGCATATTGCGAAACACTCTTGCTATCCATAGTAGCAACTATACTGTAGGGGGCTATTAGCTATGACCTGGTGATAACATGAGCGTTTGCCTATTTAGATTGAGACTTAAGGTTGTTTTTCAGAGATATAGGCTTCGAAGAAACTGTTCTTCTCGAGATTCTGTTTATTGCGCACTCCCACCAATAACGCCCTCCTGGTACGCTTAATTGGGGATAGGTGGCCCTGATAGTCTGTACTTAGGCCCCGATTGAGGGTAGGGCCGGGCAGGGTTAAGGGTCAGGTTGGGTACTGCCCCGACGCTCCCGAGCACAGGGCAATGTCTCAGGATCCACAAGGCTCCTTTCAAACGAAATGCGGGGATGCTATTTCTTGGCGTGTATCGTCTAGGGCCTGGGGTTTAGAGGCTTTAGTAACCCCAACTCCTGACTATTGCTGTCAAATGAGCCCTAAACCTTAAACCATGTCATAGGGTCCCTATTTACAGGGGCTTTGGATGACTGAAGCCCGCTTGTTCCTTCTGGGAACTTATCTTTAAACATCGTCCGGTCCGAATTTGCAAAGAACACTTGTCAGAATGAATGGATGCTGATAAGCCTGATGTTCGATTATGAGTTGCCGAGTCCGCAAAACACCCTGAACGACAATTATTCGTGCGATCCTCCCCTAGGAAAAACCACCCCTTTTGCGTTCCCCCAGAACTATGTTTATTCAGGGCTAGTTCATTAAGATAACAAATTTCGGAACCTTGAGGGAAGTAGTGCAGACGGGGGTGGTTAGTCAATCCATCGTTGGCAGTTCCGGGTTTGGTTCCTGGCATCAAGAACAACTTCAACCTGAAGAGCTCGAATTGCATCATGTCCAGTTGCTTCAGAATTCCCAGGTATGCTAGTCTTTCAGTACCATTATGATGTACAGGTAGTACTGCATTCTTAGAGCAGCTTATGTTATCTTCTTCCAGTTCTTAGGACATGTAAAGTTATGGTGGACATGGCAAGAGCCGACTGGCGTTTCATGGTGAATCATGCAGGCTCTTCAGACCGATTCTGGCCGTTGTTTAGCTGAGAAGAAGGAAGGGAAAAGAAAATGGAAACTACTATACAGGGTTATATAGGGACTACTATAAGGATCCCTTCCTTCATTCCTAGTCAACCAATGGCCAGGAACTGGGGATGTACATGTGCTGTCTTCTGATGACTAGGAGCTCTTGGTTTGCGTCCCTATACTCATCACAGAGAAGGCGGAGCTAGGAAATGCAACGCTTACTACAGTTTACACCGAGGTCTTGAAATGCGCCTACTGCCCGTGCATTCACCACATCCCATAAGATTCTGTATTTATAATTCTTGTAGATTCCAACTCCCTGAATGGAATCCGCTTACTTGTGTTTTGCGATTGTGCCTACTTAGATTTGCTTCCGGCAGGCTCGGTAGTCGAAACCCTTAACCATAAACTCTACAGCGGATCCTATAGCCCTATATGCTCGCATATTCATGGATTAACCACCCGCCCTCTGTACTACCCCCAGCCTCCCGCTCAATTACGGCTATGCAGAGCTCATTCAAGGTTAATGAAGGGGAACCCAACGGGGAGCACATGGGGATTGGTTTGTAATAAACCCTCAACCCTAAATCCTGAAAATCTGAAAGCTTCCTGAGCTTGAGCAACATCCCAGGTTGAGACTTCAAAGAAAAACAAGGTTACTGGGCTTCAGGTCCCAGAGAGCTCAATACTCCTTCATCAAAGGAAGATACCCTAAGTTATACGAGATCTTTCATGTGATTCAAGGTATGTTTCCTTTTCTAGTATTGAGCTCCCTGGGTTGTTTTAGGGTTTAAGGGTCCGGAAATTTCAGGGCTCGGCTTTGAGCGGCTTAAGGCTTAGGGTCTACTCGGAGATTCGGGGGGGCGTACAAGTACACTTATAATTCCTACAGAAATTGGAAACACCAAAGTTATCCCCATTAACCTATCTGTTAAGACCCCGGCCCCTAACTCCTAAACGCGAACCTGCTTCGGGTTTAGGGAAGGGTTTGGTGTCTTGTTTAAATGGCGTTTGGGTCAATACAAGTTGAGGGGAGTGCAGATGTCTGTGACTTAGGTTGGGAACTACATTTAGATCATGGGTTCCCCTACTACCCCCCCTACACTACCCCCTAGGCCCTCCTAACTAGCCTGAATTATTCGCAAATAACCTTAACTAAGGGGCGAACCTAGAGGGGTAGTATAGAGGGGCTAGTAGGGGAACCCATGATTAGAGTTCGAGGCTGTCAGCCTGCACCCTTTAAGTTTGTACCCTTGGGCCATGGGTCCCAAATGCCCTGATCAAAGGACATCTTTCAGTTTGTGATTTAGGGCCCCAAATCCAAGGGTACAAATCCTAAAGATACAAGGGAAGGCTTCCTGAGTGCAGGGCTTAGGAAGGCGGACTTAGGACTAAAGGGTTAGGGTTTAGGTTGTTTTATTTTGCTCCGGCTGATGCAAGGCCACGATAGGCGTTCCAGCTGTGCTTTGTGTTCCCCCTACAGAGGTCCTAAAAGATTAGAGCAGAGTATGGGGCATGATATTCTTAGTAAACAGACGTGTGAACACCTGTATGACCACTGATTCCGTTCAATTTTGCATGTGCTTTTCCATTCGATGCTACATTACTGGAGTCATATCCCGAGTTTAACGGATGTGTAATGGCAGCCTAGCTCGGCTGCTGTGAGCCTCCTCTTTCGCAGTGCCACGCTTCTCTTCCTGCTCGATCTTCATCCTGGTCTGATTCAACTGATGAGCTTGGGGCAGTCTACGGACATGAAGTACCGAAAGTTCAAGCTTGCAGCGTCACATGCAGCGTTTCAGAGCATGTTTAATCTTCAGTCCAGGTTTGCATGCTATGTCAGCAGCCATTTGTTGGGAGCCAGAGCGATACAATAGTAGCTGGCGCCTGTAAATGTTCCACTCAGAATGCTGTCACACCAAGTGCAGCACAACAACAGCAACAAAGCAGCAACACTTCCTGGCCATCATCAGTGGATCCTTTGAGGCATCCAACAAGATGAAGGCGGAGGCTACCCTGCCACCGGCAGCCCCAGCAGAGGTTATTCAGGCGGGAAGAACCCGAACACTGAAGCATCTCCAATGGACAAACTCCTGCATGACCCCAGGTATACAACAGCACCAGAATCAAAAGGATTATGGGGTCATGCAGAGCATCCGAAGTTCAAGATGCTGCATGTGGATTTATCATGCCCGCTCATTATTTCTATGTTCCAGTCCCACCCTTTTGCTGGCGAATGGCAGTATACGAACCCTGATTTGGCATTAAATTTGGGGTTTAGGAGTTGCTTCTTTTCCTGGGCTTGTACATGTTTATTGGGATCTCGGAAGGCGTTGATAAAGAACTTCTTACCAAAAGATTGCTTCTTTGGGGTAGCCATTTTCAAGCAGACCCTATAACTTAAGTTGTTGCTGAATGCACGCATAAATTGGGAGAACCGCATGGCAGGCATGTTGGGCAGCATGGCGTGCCATGGACCCGACCCCAAGGCCTAGACCGTAAACCCCGGGCCCCAAGCCAACGAATCCTCGAGAAAAAAAACTCCAGCCAAAATGTTCAACTTAGAATCCTAAACGCCTGACCCTAAACCAAACCCAAGAGTAACCCTAAATCGCAAGCCCGAAACCCTGTCCAAAACACTTGGGAGGCTCCCCCACCGACGCCAAAGCCACCGCCCGCATCGCTGCTTCGGCAGGTGCTTCGGGATTGATCCGGGGATTTCTGACAACCAGGACATATTATTTCATATAGGGATGTTGTAGTTGAAATTGAAGCTGATAGTTAATGTAAAAAATATTACGAAAAATGTTCTGGCGACCCTTTGAGGGTGCATATAGGGTATATAATAGGTATATAAGGATCCCAGGGTTAAGGGCCCATACTAGGGGCCCATGGTTTTAACACTAGAGTTTGGGCCCTAAACCGTCTCCATACAGCAATACCTATTCCCAAGGTTGCGGCACCTAAAACCTAGACCCTTTGCAGACCGAAGCCCTGTCACAGCCGTAGACCCTCAACCCTTTTGCCTAGGGTCCACCCATGGATTCACATGGTGGCAATCTAAACATCTTTATTATGGGAGGTTACATAAGGCACTATGTATTATGCGGGACTACTATCGGGTTCTCAAGGGGGATAGTAGAGACTATATCTCATGTACATTCTTGATTTAGGAACCGCCAGCTACTTGAAGGTTCATCAGCAGTTCCGCAAGGGTAATTCATTGCAAAAAGTACCAACCTCTTTTCGGGTAATCTGACCCTGCTCAGAGCTAGCCCGAAACCAAAAGCCTGAAATGCGGCTTCCGTTGAAGGCCCCAATTCGCCACAAAAACCTGCCCTGAATTTTTGGAAACCTCCAAATCAAGAAGGCATCGCCGCCGCGCAGCCCAATCCAACCGCCCCCACCGCGGCAGGAGCCCAAATTTTGCCCTGGCCGTGTTCAGGGCTTCACGGTTCGGAGGTTGAGCTTAGGCTTCAGAATGATTATTTTAAAGTGATTAAGGGGACAAGTTTGCGGTTTGAATGGCAGTGTAGGCTATTTAGCAAGGGAACCAATATGTGGGGGACTACGTAGCGATTAGCATAGCGATTAGCAGTCCCTGGGAGTTGCTCCTATGTTGGACTTCACACGTGAGGTTTGTTCGGAGTTTGCGTCCATGATGTTGTTCAATGCGCCGCTTTAGCCATTGAAGCACGTGAAGAGCTTCCCACTGTTCATCACGTCTGCGGACTCAGTCGCCCTCTAGGGTTTAGGGCGTGTAGGAAGATGCAGCGTGTCAAATCTTTGGACGCAATTGGAGGAGTCTAGGTTCAGTTCATTCCGACTCGACCAGGTGAAGGTTCGGCGCTTCAGGTTCAGATTTATAAGCTATGTTCCCGGGAGCTAGGGGCTTCACGGCTCAAGGGTTCATGGGCACAGGGAGAGTTGCGCGTGAAAATGCAATGTCGGGAGGCTAGCCCTAATGACCCGCGAGCCCTGCAACAATGAACGATCCCAAAATCACACCATGATGTGTCATCATCTACTAGGCCTTCAGGGGAGAATCTGGCTAGGGCAGTGGAGGTTTAGGGTTTGGGGTTAAGGGGATTTGGTTAGGGCAGTGGAGGTTCGTCATGAGGTAGCACTTAGGAGGAGCGAGGGGATTACGTATGTTTGCAAGGACACCCCCGGGCGGATAGATACTAGGTTGGTAACCCCCATGTAAGGCTCGAATAAGGGCTACTACATAGGCCTCCTTTAAGGGCACAGAGCTGCATGCTAAGCCCTCCCCTCAAGCCTACTCCTAAAACCCTAAAGCCTCTATTTCTTGATCCTCATCCCTAAACTCTGAATCCCTAAACCCCTGAACTCAAAACTCCTAAGCTCTACTCCCTGAACCCTAAAGCTAAAGCCTCTATTGCTGCTCATCATCCAAGATCTGCGGAGGAGCCCAGCAGCCCAGTGCCCAAAGCACCTGCGCCGCCTCAGCCCAAGGAGGTCTCAGCCACAGAAGCCCTAAACCCTAAGATTTTTTGGGGTTTTGCGATTCAGGCTTAGGAGTTGAAGCCTAAAAGTGAGATTTTGTGATTCAGTGTTTGGAGTTTAGGCCTTTTAAGTTTAGGGTGTGGGGTTTGGGGTGCGGGTTGAGGGTTTGAGATTTAGGGTTGGGGGGTGCGCCGTTTGAGTTTAGGGTTGGGGGTTTCAGGCTTTGGGCTTCACGGCTTAAGCTTTAGGCCAAGGAAGTATAAGTAGCAAGCACTGTTTAGACTTCGGGGCTTGGGGTTCAGGGCTGAGGCGTGATTAAACAACTTCTAGCTACGCCGTAGCTTTCTCATGGCATCTAAGGTTCAGCTTCAACAGCTGAGGCTTGCTACGTTTTCATCACAGCACATGGTAGGGTTTTAGGGTTTAAGGCGTTCCCCACCTGATCCCTGGACGGTTTGCTAGGTTCGTGATTCCAAAAGGCCACAGACCCCACACCTGCAGTAGGGCCAAGGACACTGCCAGCATTGTTTGCACTCAGAATTAATTTTGCTCTGGAGAAAACTTACATGGCCGGAGGAGATCCAGTAGTTGCAAAACATTGCACTCGATTTCTGTGACTTAAGTAGCCCTGAAATGCGATTTTCGTAAAGAGCTCATTTGCAAGCCACGTGAACTTGAGATCTTGGGCCGCGCAGCCGGTAAAGAATGCAGGCTGTTCTTGCCGTGCAGGCCCATTATATCCCCTCCATAACTTAATGTAAACAACAAGACCCAAGCCATAAGCCACAGGGGGGGGTTGGGGTTATAAGTTCTGAATCCTCTAGAAACAGTACAAACCTCTCTAAACCTTAATTTAACCCACAAGACCCGGACCACAGCCACGGGACCAAGGGGGGGAGTTTATACTTGAATCCTGAATTAGAGTTTAGAAAATCTCGCTAAGCCTTAATTGGGGGGGTTGGGTTAATTAAATCGTGATTTAGAGCTTAAAATATGGCCACCATACCATAGCATTGGGGGGGTGGGAGGGGCCCGCCGGGGCGTGACCGTGTACATAAATATGGTTTAGGGATTAGGGTTTAGGATGTAGGGTTTAGTGTTTCCTAAAATAAGGGGTACCAGGGTGCCAGTCTTGGCGTCTTGAAGACGGTTGGGCGACAGCTCTGATGACGTGCTTTTTGCCGTGTTGCGCTCAATTATGCTCGGACCCTTAGAGATAGCGCGGAACATTCTGGGGATCATCGTATTTAGGGGTTTATATTAGGGTCCCTGCTGAAGTGTATTCCTCCT
>CAJNIZ010044646.1:28514-48907 GCA_905231905.1 Symbiodinium pilosum | reverse complement strand
TGCCTGCGGCGTCGGCGTCTGCCATGCGTGCGGAGGGATTCACGCCATGCGTGGTGGCAGCAGCATTTTTGAGCCCTCGACAGGTCCCAAAGTGCTGTTCATGCCACGCAGGCCAGTCCCGAAGGGCTTGGGCGAGAACGCATTTTTTGCGCGTTTACGGCCCGTCGGAGCCCGAAACAAGGAGGGGGACTGGCGGTTCAAACTGCGCAGTCCCGAGGTCTTGCGACACCGCTAACTGCCATCCCAGCAATTACCATCTGAGTAGGATAAGGCTGCTGGTAAGCTTCGAGGCACTTGGCACGCCCGATGAGACGGACTGGCGGCTCGGCATACATGTGTGTTGTTTAGATTGTCCTGACAATTTCCGGCTTTCTTTTCAGGTAAAGTTCTTGTTCAGGAACATGATGGGCTGCTTCCAGCTGCCGCATTCCAAGCAGAACAGCTGGGCTTGGGGGCTTCGCAACTTGAATTTCAGGATCCCAAATGGACAGACCTTGGCTTGCAACAGTGGATCGGGAGAGAGGCCCACCGATATCAACAAAATGCCCAGAACCACATTGTTCAGTCGCAGAATTTGGAGCTGCATGCGTCTTCTGAACAACTGCAGCCAGGAAGGGGCAAATGAGACAAAACCTGGAAGGGCCTGGAGGTCTGCCCCCCCAATTATTTTTTGCAAGACATGAGAGACCTCAAGAGAGGGGCCGATTTCGCTGCTTCTGTTTCCTGAGTGTACTGATCAGTGCACCAAGGCCAGAGATACGATGCTCTGATGCAATAGTGATCAGTACTTGTCCTTTGCCAGGTCATAAATGAACGTCCATCGGCCAGACAAGCGTATTTGGCGAAAGGGCAGCTTTTCCTTGCAGCATAAGTTGGAGTCCTTGGACCGAGCCGAAATCCTTTGCTTCCCAAACTTGATGGCGTATGTGCCTCAACGAGGACTCCGGAAAGCACCAGCATCCTTTCCTATTATGAGGCCCCCACCTACTGGACAGCAGCGATTCTTTTCATCAGCCACCATTGTATGTCCTTCCAAAAATCGCGCTTTGTTGTGTCAGTCGGGTGGATGCGCTTAGACCGAGCATCAGTCGACTCTGGCTCAGGAGACTTGCCGGACTACCCAAAAGTCTCCTTCAAGCCGCGTCCGCCTGGGCCCCAGGACGGTCTTGTAGCAAAAGGAGATCAGAAGGCTTTGTAAACCATTGCAAGGTTATGATACGAAGTGATAAGCAGGAGCTTCCATGGGTGTCCAATCCGCCCCTGTAAGGCGTAAGGAGCCGTATAGCCGCCACATGGATTCCAAGAACTTTTGCTTTCCAGGGGGATGTGAGGGAGTTTTGCGGCTGCCGCAAGATGCGGCTGATGGTTACACTTTGGAAGCTTCGTTGTTTGAACTTATTTTCATAGCACGGGTCCTGCTTCTGCCGGGCCTGAACAAGAGCGACTCTGAGCCAAAAATGGGTGCACTCGGAAAGAACACTGCAACTTCCAGCCATAGTTAATAGTTAGTGTCCAAGGATGTAAATCTCGTTTCCCGAGCTTTTCCATTAAAAATGCGCCGTCGCTTGAGCTGTAGTCTACTATAGTCTAAACTCCTAGTATCACCCTTATGCATGTTTGCGAGTTTCCCGCAGCCCTTGAAGCATGGTTTCTTCTCAGTCAGAAGCAATGCGGGATCGAATCCATCAACGGCTGTGCTTTTTGACTATGAGCTTGAGCAAGCCTGACTATCATTCCCTCAGAGTCTACTTGTGATTGAGATTCCGGAAAGACTGCAGGACCAATCAACATTCAGCATCATGTGGGCGCCTATACCGACCGGCAGTCATCCCTGAAACAATCCCAAATGAGAGCTTCAAGACGCTAAGCATCACATAGCAAGATACAATAAACTGTCTGTGCCGTGAGAGCTGTTAAGTTCTAAGGCCAAACAGACCGGACCTTGCCCCTTCTGCATCAGCAGCCGCCCTTGCCTCTGGCATGGGTCCAGATTTTTTCAAGTTTGAGGGGCCCTGAGACAGCTTAAGGGGCGTATCCGGGCTACGTAGGGAAGATGGGTCCTGGGCTAATTCTCAAGGACTCTGGATTACGACAGGCGAGAAGCCGCACACTTCTTACCTGCGGGTCGAGTTTGTTGCTTTTTGGGTTTGCTTAGAACCGGCAGATTGTTGACTGCATGCCAGGGCCAATTGTTCCTTAGGTGCACCTTTCATGACGAGACTAGGGTCTGCGAGGTTGCATGAAGAGGTTGTATATGAGCTACAGTCTCAACTCCTCACAGGGGGGTTATACAGGGGATCATATAGGGGACTACTATAGGGGCTATTAGGGTTCAGACTAGAGCTCATGTGGTATGGATAAGAGAGAAAGACTCGCACCGTGCATAAAGAACAGGAGAATCACGGCCGGCTTAGGCATCAAGAGGATCTTCAATTCCATCTCTGCACTGGACTGTTACCCGTGAAAGAGTGTGTGTTGGGCCTGGCCAACCACCTGCTTGTGCTACTCAGTAGGGCACTCGCAACCCGTGTGTTTGCAGAGCACAGAGCACAGCTACACCGAAATGCATAGGAAAACAAAGTCTAGGGTAGCTTGACTGCAGGTCTGTGCGCCTCAAGGTCTTAAGCGGGCAAGTTTTGGCATGTAATGGGACTCCACGACTTGTTGTTTCTATGCGTACATGTTTCCTTTTGTTTTTGGAGTTGTAACTTGGACTTTGCCAGGAGGTTGGTTGTAGGAACAGACTGCCAGGCTCTCTGTTTTCAAGATGCTTCAAATCAACGCCCTTCCGCTACTTCCACAACATCTTCCTTTTTTTGAGAGACTGCCACCAACCCCAGCCCTAGGCCCTAGGCCCACCTCTGCTGTTGAAAGGGACCACTGCAGGCCCAAGATCTCCTGTGGTCTTTCCTGCGCTTAAACCCGCGGCAGCGCCTGGGGGCCCGCGAGGCTCCGGTCAAGCTCGTTCTGCTTTCCTGGGGCCGACTCGTACACGTAGCAATGGTTCCAGAATTTGAGTAGCCGCATAAATCATTAATCTAAGAAGCAATTTTGATGTTGATGCCTTGTGATTTCAAGCTTCGACGCCCCAAGCTTGTTACTGTTTCTTGACCCGTGGATTTGCAAGCTCTGAATCCCACTAGACCACGTCTGAAGCCTTTCTTCTTGGGTGAGTAAATTTTCGATGGAGCCGATGTGAAGCACGCGTGGATGCTTCACGAGCGTTTGTTCTGCTAGTACCGCAAGTCCCCCCAATTCAGGTTTGAGCAATGTGATGAACCTAAACATTTGCTCACATCCCCCAATCAAACAGGTAATGCCCGGGGGATTTCAGTAAAAGCGAAGAATGTAGAGCCTCATTACATTTGAAATTCACATCACTTCGTGCGGCAGTGATGCCAGGCCCAGAATCATGAGTTCTTCCTCACGGGCGTATTGGCCGTTCTGCCGCCGGACATTGTCGAAGGACCCATCTGCCGTAGGTAGGGGACACCCAAGTTACAACCAGACAATATCCTGCAGTTCTTTGCAGTCAAGTGTAGACAAGACTAGCATTTCGGAACATGACTACCTACCATCTCCCTGAGGTCAGTCCTTTGAGTTTCAGGTTCGGGGCAGTTTCAAACTCAAAGCTTGCTCTGGGTTTGGGTTCCGCAGCTTTCTCAGGCTTTCATTTATGAGACTTTGGTGTCGGCCTCAGCATTCGGTGAGCATGCGAAGTGCTTGACAACCCTCAAGCATCAGCAAGACCATGGTCAAGGGAAGACAGCACTTGGTCATCTAACAACAGCCTTATGCTGCAGAATCTGGGATCTGAACTCCGACTTTCTCGGCAGCCACGGCGGCAGCAGCAACAGCAGCAGCACTGGGACCAGAAGCAGGTGTACAAATAGTTTGATTTATAATATGCAGAGTAGTAGTTATGCTATAGTGAATATCGATGAACGTTCCTGTAAGATAGATTCAGACCACAAACCACACCACCTAAACTGAGAATGGAGCATTTGCCTTCGAAGGGCTGTCTTCGGAGATGGGCCACCACCAAGCAGAGACTAATGAGGGCAACTCGGATTCATTGGACTCTGCTTCAGCTTTGAGTCTCGAGTAACAGCGTGCGATTCAGGGCAATATAACCCTATATCTTTGTATCCTTGTATCTTTTTATTGATAAGCTTGTATTATCCCTATAACCCCTTGAAGGAGTTTGCTGGTAAGATCATAAGCCTGAACCTGGTTTCAAGATGAGCTCCACTTCTGGTAGAGACATACATGTGTAGGTGTGCATGTATGCACGGTAACCTATATATCTGCATGACACTGTTACTGCTGCCCGTATGTGATGTTGGCAGATTCCCATCAAGGTCTTGCCTCCGTCGTGGCTGCTGAATTTAAGGGCTCTATGCTTCCAAAGATTCGATTGCAGGCGTGCTCTTGCAAAAGTGCTGAAGGAAGCTTACATGTCTCCATTGTGTACAAGTAAAACCTTTGCAAGAGCACGTTGTCTAGCACTTGTGAACATTGAGGCCAGCTTGTTTTTTTTTGGTTGCCTGGGTTCTTTGCAATTACTGCAAAACTTGAAAACATTTGCCTCATACTCAGGGATTCTGGCAACTTGGGCGGCCTAATGTTGGAGCTGGGCTCAACAGGCATCCAGTTTTCAAGAGGTGGCCACTCTATCCAGGTTGCATATCCATAGGATTCTTTAAGCGTACCGTCTTGTGTATATTTCAAGACGTTTATCACATTCTACGACGGCTAGATTGCTACAACTTCCATGCAACCCCCCGACATAATGCATGCAACCCCTTAGCATGGCACCTTAGGTGATCCCCCCTCTGAGCGATGATAACCAGATACTGGCAGTCATATCAGTGAACCAGGGACCCTATTTTCCGAGCATACCGCTACCCGTTTGGGGGAGACCCTGCCGTAATTAATCCCAGACTATATGCCTTGCGATGTCTTATGGCCAACTGTCACCCTAAACCCTAAACCAACCCTAAACCCTAAACCCCCTAAACCCTAAACCCAACACCTTGTCGCAAGTAGAATGGGCCGCTGTTTCAGGCTCCTTCTCACCCATTGGCCTGAGCGAATTCGGCTCGGACCTATTTGGGATTGGTGGAAGTATTTGGGGACATGAATGTTTGTAGAGGAATTAGGGTTCGTATAGGGTGTATAGGTTTCAGGGTAAAACACCCCCCCAGCCGAACATGGAACCCGCTAAAGCGGATCCTAGCAGGAGGGTGTTTCAGCAAAATGAGGCTCTCAATCGTAGCTAAGTTGCATTCCACGTTTTGCCATACTGCTTGAGCCCAAGAAAAATCGAAAATGTAGTAGTGCCCCGACAGTTGCACACCTTGCATGGGTTTAGGGTAAAGAGTCCAGAGCAAGGGGTCGATCTGAGGGATCAGTGGAGACACGCAGCCGGAAAGGCACTTCCTGTTAGGAGTGCAATGTAAGTTGAGGGTAGCGCAACATAGTCTAATCAGTCTCAGCATGGAGGCCCCCTACATCAGCCCAACCTTTTGGCAGGCACACTAGACAAGCAAGCGCATGACCCAGAGCTAGCTGGTTGAGATGTCCTGCCTGTTGAGCTTTGGAACTTACGAGGCCATCATCGCAAAACAGGCGTCCGAGACTAGTTTCGAGGGCAGCTTCCATAGCACAAGCACATGAGCTTTGTAGATAGGCTCAACCTGCAAGACTGGCATTCCTACCCCAGAGACAGGACTGCAGCGGCTTCAGCTTTCCCAGCGCAGACGTCCTGGAGCGTGTGCCCATCGAGACGACCACCTGCGGGTCTTTTGGATGATGTTTGGGAAAAGCCAATGAATCCTGAGTTTTGGCCCTTCAAAAGAAAATTCTGCACAACATCTGCAACGCTCTGAAGGCTACTCCTATGACCCTGAAGCCCACAGTACTCCCACATGAAGCTGCTTCGCGAGCGGTTGCTCAGGTCTCATCAAGAGATCCTTGGGACGGTTGCAGGATAATATTTCTGGTAGCGTATATGACCTCCAACGCAGCCCTGACTGCAAGAACATTTCTTGTACAGCCATGGAAAAATCCATCGTCAACTGCATCACGCAGGCTTTGGGATGAGGCAGCGGTGGACGCGCCCGAGGCGGTTGAGCTGCCGCAGCAATCGACCCAAAGAGGCCGGCGCACGCCCACTCCACCAAAGTCCGCTGGCAGATGTTTCGGAAAGGAAGCGGTTCCTGAAACATCGAGGTTCCTTCTGGGATGGTTTGTGTAGTTCTAAAACGCAGGAAAGTGTTCAGGGGCTTATGGAGGGGCCACCAATGAGAAATGCTCCTATCGGAGTTTCTGAGCAGTACCCCTACAGCCAAAACCCCGTGTCTTGGGAACTCCCCATATCGTTTCATAACCGTGTCGGTCAGTGTATGTGGTTTAGACACCCTTCGGAGAATTCATGGTGGGGGTACGGTGTCTCCAAGGTGCGAATAGTTCTGCCAGAGCTGAAATCATAATCATTTGGGTCCTTATGCAGGAGTACAATACTGTAGGTCCCTAGTGCCGGCTTTCATGTGCGTATATCTGCAGATTTTAAGTTAACAAGGTCTCCCAAAAAGGTTTGTGATGTGGAATGGCTGAAGATACGGGATCTTACATATCCGCATCAGGGAAAGCTTGCTTCTTGGATCTTTCCGGTAGCTGTGCTGTTGCAGCAGATGGGTCGTATCCGCTCATGATGGACATGATGGGAGAAGGGCAGTCTAGACTGAGCACAGTGGGTGTGCGTGGGCTGGAAGATTGTGGCAGTCTGTCCGGAACAAGACTTCAACTGCTCATAGAGCTAAATGAAGCCGCCCCCACCCGAGACCACCACCACTAAATCTCTTACCAAACAGACCAGAATGCTCAGGTCTGGCGTCCACAAGCTGAAGCCCAGGCGCTGATGTGCAAGTCACCAACTCCTGACCGCGACAGAAAGCCACAGCTTCCTCTTGCTGCTGGAGCTCGAGGGTCAGTGAGGGCTTGATAGGATGTTGCAGGGAGTCTTACACAATGCAATTTGCCATGTAATGAAGAGGAAGCCTGCTTAAAAGGGACACCCGCGTTGTGAGGCAGGATTAGGGGTGCTGGGGCGTCGGACAACACGTCAGGCTTGAGTGATCGTTTGAGTTGGAGGGTAGAGGCTCCAGGGCAAAGGGATTAATTCTACAGGACGACTAGCCGCGCCATAGGTCACAGATGGACAGATAAGCACGACTGCAGGGCTGCAAGGGTTGCATGCTCCATAGGCAGTGAAAGTATTGCGCTTGATGCCAGCAAGTTCAGAAAACTCTCTTGCTGAGCATCGAGCAGGACAGCGTCAAGACGACAAGGATCGGGGCCTGCCTGGCCACGAAGCATGCCATCCCGGACCACGGCGCCGGCGACAAGTGCCTATCACCACACGCTGCAGACTGGGCTAGAGCATGCTTCAGGATGGCGACCAGTGAGTCTGCCTTGGCGTTGAAAGGAAAATGCAGCCAATGGAAACTCGGAGTCCTTCCAAATGGCAGTATACTTATAGCAGCTTTCAGTTTTAATTAGTGAGGATGGCGCAGCACATTGCAGAGAATGGTCGCGTTCGCTTGCCAGAACCCTTGTAGGCAGTCCCGAGCTCGACTCACGAGCGAAGGAACCTGAAACCATGAGTCGCTGGAAGAAGTACTTTGCGAGTTTGGGCGATTTTGCTGGCCCATATGCGTACATGCATACATACAGACGGGGATACATGCTAAGGACCTCAGAAATTAGGGCGCATCTTGGGGTCCCACACTTTGAGCCTTAGTTGGCTCCAATCCTGAATCGGTCAGCCTTGCCGGCAGGTTGCTGTCGCTGGTGGCAGGAGCCCCAGATGGTCAGGTTTCACTGCGAGGGTTTGTGGGTTGAGGGGTTAAGGGTTTCGGGGGTATCCTGCATCTTTTCTTGAGAATGTTTGGGAGACCAAACGCTGCAACAAATGACACCCACGTATTTGTTATTGGAAAGCAAAATAAGTGGTTGACTGGTCGCATACCGTCGGTGGTATACCAGGGTTAGACTATCGGCAGGACCCCTTGGGTTCATTACTCCAAGTGAAGAGATCCAAGTAACGGGAACCCCGCGCGCTATGTTTGATTCTCTGGGTCTCTGACTGTAGATCTGGTGCTTCAGGCATCATCTTCAAGCAGGAGCTGGCTGGAAAGGCAGGGTTTTTCCTTGACTCAGAGTTGAAAAGAATTGTGGTTGTGGTGACCAGGTTTTAGGGGCAATGGTTGTGCACCATTCTGCTCTTTCTTCTCAGGGTTTGCGCCGCCACAGAGAAGAAACACGCTGCATGTTTGCCAGTCCCCACAACCCATGAAAATAATGCGTTTATTTGTCAAGATTTTGCTGGCGAGTTCTTGCACCAAGGGCGCCGGGTCAGTTTATACAGCCCAAGTAGGGTAGAATGGGCATTTTAAATTCCAATATGTCACTCGTACTTGCATCGCCGCTCGAATTTCTCGAGGTTGTGCTATGTTCAATATTGAACCTCTTTTTCCTGCTCATGTTTCGAGGAGGGATCAAACAATATTCATCCAACCTGGAGCTCTGAACCTGAACCCTCAACGAGGGTATTCGTGGCCTGCAGGTCAATGTTGATGAGCGCGGACCTCAAGCTGTCCGCCGCCGTTAGCAGATTTTGGGGCTCCGGCCTCTTGAGAGCTTTTGCTATTCCAATTTTCCCCAGCGGCCACCGCGGAAGGAGTTGCTTCTTTGATTGTAGCGGGCATTTTGGGCATGGCAGGTCTAGATTCTAAGATGGCCTCAGGCCGGTTGGGCCTAAGGATGGCTGCCAGGATCGCCGCCATGATCGGAGGGGAGTTCCAAAGCCCGCCTTAGCTACGATTATAGGCTCTTCATAACCCATGATATTGCCCGTCAAGAGCTTGAGATCAATCGCGTGACCCCAGTTTCCAATTTCGTTTTAGAAGCATTCAATGTCAAAAAGACAGTGCTTTAAGCCTGCATTTGCAGGATGCCCTGTCTTTTCTTTTTGGGTGCTGTATCCGATAAGTCGGTTCACCGGCTTCCAGGTCGGACTGGCAGATTGAGAACTCCGGCGGCAAGAAACTTGTCGCCGCCCAAAGGGGGAGAGAAGGAGAGAACACAAGCATGGGTCTGGCATAGGCTTCATTGCTCTTCGGCGTTAAGGGGTTGAGCCTCAGCGTCAACGCCCTGAGTTAGGTCACAGAGGCTTCAATCTTGCACGCTTTGCTTAGCATTTCTGTGTTGAAGCAAATTCCTGGACCGCCCACTTTCGAGAACATCGCCGCAGCACCAAACTAGCACGGAACCTTGAACAGCGGCAGTAGTCTACAAGGGATCCCTTATTCAGGTTCCAAGCCAGTTTGGGCGATTTTGGGGAGGGTACATCCTCGTTAATATGTCCAGGAATTCCGCCACAGAAGCTCCACATGCTTCCCAGAGTAGCCTTCGGGAGGGAAATCCTTCCTGACATTTTTGCACGACCGTGAGCCTTGCTGTGGGAACCCCCAGAAAGCAGAACGCATAACAAGGAATATGTTGACGGTCCCCTGAAAAGCGGCTTGTAGGGGCCATCTAGGGTGTAGGGTAGAAGCCTGCGTAGTTACTGGAACATGCGATGAAAATGGGCAATGACATGGAACCTGGGGGGTATAAGGGTTTTGGTGTAGAAGCCTGACCAGTTACCAATGTTGTCCTCAATCCAGCCTTATATGAGGATAGTGGCACATACCCCCAACTACACCTTTTTGAAGGCTCATGGGTTATAGTCACCCTTAAGCAGATCGAATATGGCTTTGGGGATATTATAATAAGATCCCCATATACCACATATTCTATCTACTTAAGGGGGACTATATACCCTAAACCCTACACCCCACAGCCTAAGTAGTAGTTTCCATTTACAACCCCTACAAAACCCCATATTCTATATACTTAAGGGGGAATATATCTTCAGTGAGGTTTTGGAGCGACAGCTTCACTGGCTGACTTGTAAAGGCTCGAAGTTCCGACATTCACGGCCTGAGCTCTTCTCAAAGACATCTTACGCTCGATGATTGCCCCGTTTAGGGTTTAGGGCTCAGGGTTTAGGAGTTAGGGTTTATGATTTAGGGTTCGAGAGTTTAGGATTTAGGGAAGTCCTTCACCTGGACTTCTATGCTCGTAAGCGCTGAGCTCCCAGCATTCGATTTGCTAACCAGGTGCAATTAGTAACGTTCGGTTATCATAATCCTCTGTAATACCACCCATAGAACCATATCCCGCTGCATATGACCCTATATAACCCCTAATATCCCCTAATCTCCTCCCCCTAGTATTCAACCTCCCCACCCCTCGTAATATTATGTGGTATACTATAGTATATTGGGTGTATTTAACTATTGGGGGGGAGGTTTTGATATTAGGGGGAGGGATTACGAAGGTCATCAACCTGTGCAAGAAGAAGGCCATGAAGTGGAGGCAGCGTACTCCCTGGGCATTGTACTCCACAAACTTTTGGGTTATGGGGG
This sequence comes from Symbiodinium pilosum, assembly GCA_905231905.1. Classification (NCBI taxonomy): domain Eukaryota; class Dinophyceae; order Suessiales; family Symbiodiniaceae; genus Symbiodinium; species Symbiodinium pilosum. The sequence goes on along the minus strand of CAJNIZ010044646.1, from coordinate 38,372 downwards.
ATATATAGGGATGTTCTAGGGTTCGTTTTCAAAGGGGTTAGCTGGGGACATCTAGTGCGTAGGGATGTTAGGGTAGTAATGGAGAATCACATGGATGAGAAAACGGACAATGATATGGAAACTGGGCTTGTATGCTGCTTGAAAGGAAGTGGGGTTTCCATAAATCAGGTAATCAGGGATTCCTGCTAGCAGAAGGATTCTTGTATATTAGCGGTGTCCATATTTGCGGCCTCTGATTCGTGGAAACCTCCAAAAGGCTCTGGAGGCTTTCTCTGGTTGGTATGAAGGTGATGCAGCGCTGTAGAGCTTCGGTTGCGTTCTATTCCTCGAAGCCTCCTCACACGTAAGGCAGGCGATTTGCTTCGAAGGCAGCAGTTTCTCTTGCCCAAATTATGAGTTGCCTCAATGAGTTGCAGGAAGCAAGTGAAAACAATACCGTGTTACGGTAGCACTGCAGATGTTTGCAGCGCATCTGTATCTAGCCATGACCCAGCTCAAAGAATCCGCCCACTCATGCCGCTTCTTATGCTGCAGTTGAGACGCTGACAGTTTGTTTTTTGTAGGCAGATCCCATCGCTCATGCATCTCGCTCCTAAAAAAGGGGAAAAGAGCAGCCCGTTACAGACATCTTATCATAAGCCTTTTTGTGCCTTTTTCAGATGAGCCCTGTTAACACCTTTTTTTTGGCACCAGGCGCCAACAGAATCTATGATGCAAGATGTAGGACACATCAGCCAACGGGAGTGTTACGAGAACTGTAAGGAAGGTTGCCATCCCTGAGCATGAAGCAGCTTCTTTCGTCTCCTGAAGTGAAGCTGCATCTGTGCTTCCATGTTAGCAGGTCTTGAGAATGAAGGGAAGGAACCTCAAGAAGTAATTCCACGTATTTTTGGGACCATTGTTTTGCCTGTCTACTGGGCATGAGATTTTTATGCGGACGTGAGTTGGGTTACCTTCCTGTCCGCTCATACACATGGACATGAGACGGAGAGATTAGAGGCATGGCCTTGTGAGAGCAGGGCGCTGACCAAAGAGGAGGAGCAAGGTATGCCTGGCACTGATGTGGGAGCCACAGAGCTGCCTCAGAGTTTAGAATTTCGGAATATCACAAACTAGTTGGTCGCTTTCTGGGGGTCCCCTAACAACGCTGGCAGCCTAGGAGATAGAAAAGCACATCCGGTTATTGGCAAGTTTGTGGAGTGCATTCGTTTGGGGTAGAGATGCTTTAAATTCCTGACCAGTCGCAGGAGGGTGTGCGCCAAGTCTAGCAGCCGAACGCATTTCACATGTATCCGTCGGTATGGCGAGTGACGTGCTACAGCGCCCACGGAGAACTACAGGAAGGACTCGTCTGAACCCCTAAGCCCAAACCCTATATACCGTACCCCTAAAGCAAACGCAAAGAACAGTGCAGAGGCCAAGACATGAAGGCCCTCGAACGAGTGCGGATTGGGGTTAAATAGCTGGTGACATTTTAAACGTCTTGAGGCCCTCAGGACCTTATAGCTGTTGTAATTGCATGACTGCAGGTCATGCTGTGTGCCCAGTGACCTAGCACATGTTCACGCTCGTGGCGTCGTAGCTAACATCACCGGAATCCCACGTCCTCGAGTCCACGAAAACAGGGTCTTGTTGAAGGCTCTGATTGAACATGCTGTGTCAGCAGACCATTGTAATGGCACCACATTCTTGATTCACACCGGTAAAGAAACAGGAAGTGCTACGCGATGCTTGAGCTCGCAAGCCTTTCTGCTTGAAAGGCTTTGTCGCTCGAGCCCACGCATGCCTGAGGTCATGGACGACAACTTTGATGTCATGCAGCTGGAGCACGATGACGACGATCCAGAGCGAGCACACAGCTCAGCAGCGATTTTGCTCTTGTGACGTGCTCGTGAGTTTCAGGTGACTTTAGCTGTGCTCTGAAGACAAGCAACTGTGCATAGGGTGAAGGCGTGCCTTGTGCGGAGCATGTTGTTCTTGACGTCGCTGTGCCACGGTTTGCTGTTTCTTCTCAATTTCGCCTTCTGTGTCAGCGCCCAGTATCCGGGGGCCAGGTTTTCGCAAGATTCAACAGGCAGTGACAAGCAGTGTGCCTTTGGACCGTTGGGTCCTGGCATGGTTTGATCTGGTTTGTAAAAGGCTTTGATGCGTTTATGCGTCATGAGGAAGCAAAAGCACCTCAGATAAACAAGCAAAAACGGTTTCTATACACACGTCACCTGACAGACAGCTATGCAAATTGTTGTTCGTGGTTGTTGTCGCGGCGGCCTCAAGGGTTGATTACCTCCTGCAGTTCAAAGCTTATCCTATCGTCTGCACCTGCAGCCTAATTAACGGAAACCCCCCTTCAAGGCATTGATGGATAGGCATCTCCACAACCAACGCATGCAAGTCACCCTTTGTACACAAACGTAGGCAGAAGCCAGCTTTTTCAAAGGGCTGGGCCCATGATTTGCAACCTGTAGACTGAAGGTGGAGGAGCAAGAAGAGAACGAGCGGAAGCTCGACGCCAGATATGCGAAGTTGAAATCTGAGTCGCACTCTCAAAGCCGTTGTTGAGGGGTCCAGGGTGTAGGATCACTTCTTGTGAGCAGTGGCAGTGCAAAACTGAAAATTGGGCGTCAAGGGTGCACGAGACCTGTCTGTAGAGGGGAGAGCCCTGCTGCTTTGAAACATTCTGACGCGTGTAGTGGGGGCAATACAAAACGAACCACAAGTGAGTTAGCCATGGCCGAGACTTCGCAAGATCTAGAAGCAGTGCTGGCTGCTTGCACTTTCCGACCTAATCAATACAGGTTGTGATGTGAGGACATCCCAAAGTCAGCATCTAGTCTGACCTTTTGGAAGAACTGGCAAAACGCTGAAGTGTTGACGCCTGGTAGACCTCTATGCCCTTTCCTTTGCCCCATTTTCTCGCGCAGCGTCGGGCTATGAATCAAAGAGTCTCCCAAGGGACAGTGCACGTAACCGTTCATGTTTCGGTCGCCGGACTAGCATGTTATTTTTGCCTATCAAACACAGGCTGCTTATCAAGCTGATGCCAAGAAGCTTCGATGCCGCGAAACTGCAGGATCGATTTCATGAAGGGAGATCCTGGCTCTGCAACGAACATCTGCAAGCTAGAAGTCAGCAAGACTTCCCCAACCTGAAAGATGTAAGGCGGGGCCTGAACGACGAGGACCTGCTGAATGGCGCTGTCTTACAGTGGGCTTGTGTACGTGAAGGGCGGGGGGGGTGGGGGAATGAAAGGAGTCGTACATCTTCAGCATGGTTTTAGGCCACGTTGCGTGTCTGCCTTGGGCATGAGCAATCTTGGTCGCAGCTATCCATGCCCTTAAATGAAGATGTCCATGCGTTTGGCCTTAGGCAGCAGACTCTTTGCTCGTGGCATGCTTTGACCTGGTTGCTGTTCAAGAACTCAACTGCACACCCGCATTTCGACTCTAAAAGTATCTCTTATCAAGAGTCGTCATGTAGGATTGGTCACAGTACCAGGTAGCTAGTAGCCATAGCTTCCGCAGGAGACGCTCACCACCTTTTTCGCACTCTTCGACAACTGCATCCAGCTCTATCGTCTGAACAAGCCTTGGGCCCAGAGATACAGATTCTAAACAAAAAGAGGTTGTTTCCCAGGCTTAGCGGTTTAGGACCCCTTCCCAAGCGTCCTAGGCATTCAGGCGGTTGAACGGGTTTCCAGCTGTGAGGCTGTCAGGCTCTTCGGACTTGACTGCAGGGGCTTGCTGCCGAGAAGTTGAACGAATTTAGAGCTCATCCAGGGGCCAATTTCTACAGTCTGTTTAACTTTTCCTGGCAAGGTATTGACATGTTGAGACCACAGAGGAAGGAAGTGCCTCGCAAGCCGCCCTCAAACATAACAAGGTCCCGGTACTCTATCAGACCGACTACGGATTCGAAATCCCAAGTCCGAGGACCTCCACAAAGGCTACAATATGCTACAATCTATAGTTGTCAAATTGTGCACCCCCCGATGCCCCAGGGTAGGTTACCTAGGTAGCATCTCACATTTTGCCCTTCAAACACAGTGGCCAGTTTGCACACGCCAGTTATTTTCGACTGCTGACGTATGGTTCACAAACCGCTCTGCAGTGAGGGGCCTTTGTCCAGAACTGTCCAGGGTTTACTCTGCAGCCGAAGCCATGGCGACCATGCTTCGCGCGCATCAGCTGCCGCAGTTCATAGCAGCCATGGAGACCGGGGATGGGGGACCAGTTGCACAAAGCATATGTGTGACAGTCAAAATCAGCCTCTGCTTGCTAACCAGCGTGACAGTAGTGATGTCCCAAATAGTAGCTGCGCTAGCAAGGACGACTTAGTGTGAACAGCATCATACGGAAGCGACTTGCAGAGCAATATGGGCCAGATGCATTCGCAAGAGCAGTGATCATGGGGGAGGGGACTATCAATATTGTTTTGCAACGCAGTTGGCATCCCAGACTCAGAGTGGGTGGAGAACAGGAGCAGAACCGGGCCGAGCGGCTAAAGAAAGTTGAAATGCGCGTGGACAAGGCCAGAGGTTAAATGCAGGTTTAAGGTTTAGGGCTCTAGGGTTGAAGCAGGCATGCAACCGCGTTTTAGGGCGTATGGTTTTGTGTGAGGTTTGGTGGCGTCAGACGTAGGGTTTCATGCGCTGCGCAGGTGCTTTATTTGCAAGGGCGCGCATGGGACTGTAATGAGGGATCGCATCTTGTTTTTGGTACTCTCTTGCGGCATCCCCACGAAACGGCACATTTGCTTTGGGATGAAGATCGTGCAGCTCCCTGGGAGTGACCCAGTCCTGAGGTAGGCAGAACAAAAGTTATCACCAATCAGCATGGTAGGGCCATGTACAGTCCTTCACATGGTGCAGTCATGTATGGTCCTTTGTTATAACTTCTATCCCGGTATCTTTCCCGTCTATGTGGAGCATAGCCCAGCAGACGCCGCTGGCCTTGCTTGGCTTTGAGAAACCTGCCCAGGGACCCCAAACCCCTATCCCTAAACCCTAAACCCTTATCCCTAAACCCTAAACTCTTATCCCTAAACCCTAAACCCTTATCCCTAAACCAAAAACCCTTATCCCTAAACCAAAAACACTACTGTGATCCCTCGACCTCAAATGCGACCCCAGATCCCAAATGTCAGGCAACCCATAAAGGGGCTGTTGACTGCAGGCCCAGGAGAAGTGCAATGTCCTCTCTACAGCCATGGAGGCCAGGCAAACTTGCTCGGGTTAGTAGGGAAAAGGGTTTAGGGTTGAGCATTAGGGTTTAGGGTTTCGGGTGCATAGAGTTTATATAGGGATTATAAATAAGTGTATATATACATATATATATATATATTCCCTTAGTCCTATGAACCACCAATAAGCAAAGCGAAGCCAACGGAAAGTTTCTTTCATTTGGGGTTTCACAAAATTGGGTGTACCATTGTGTGTGGGGATTCCGATACAGAGGATTATAGGATTTTGGGCCAAAAAAGGGGGGCGTTCTGTTTATTGAAACTACTTTTTTTGCGTCTGAAGAACAGGAACCTGTGTATTTTGAAGAAGGTCGTGGGATGACAGCCCGACACAGACTGAATGCGCTTGCGGGGAGGGCAGCTGCTTCATGTGCAAGGGATGCTACCAAGGAAACCATGTGCATTCTAGTGGTGAAGGGGCTGTTGTGTGCGGTCTCCGCAGACCTGAATTGTAACATGTAAGTTGTATGTAGCCCTCTTGGAGTGTCTGCGGTTAAGGGCAACAATTTCGTGCAGACAGGTTGCGAGGTTCTCGCTGCACAAAGATTCGCATGTTCACCAGTTTCCTCCGACGCGTGAAGCTGTACGCAAGTTCGCAGCGCATCGAGTTAAAGGCTAGGGGATGCTAGCTTCATGCAGAACCCAAAGCCCTGAGCAGTGATGTAGAAGTTTCCATTTTCCTTCCTTCATTCCTTCTAGTCCCTACAAAACCCCAAAACCCTAAAGCCCTAAACCCTATATCCCCCTATATCCCCCTAAATCCTCCTATATCCCTATATAACTATGATATGCCCATTTAGAACCTCATTACCCCCTTATATAACCACCCAAAAACCATCGGAGTCAGGAGATGCTAGAGCAACATGCCCTACACATGGCGAACGACGAGGCAGCAGCGCAGCGGAAGGTGGCGGTAGGAACTGCTAGTGTAGGTTGAGTGAGTTATAAGGGGGTTTAGGGTTCAGGGTTATAAGGGGCTTTAGGGTCTGGGTGTGGGGTTCCAAAGGGGCTTTAGGGTTCAGGGTTTAGGGTTCAAAAGGGGTTATAATTGGCCAGAAAGTCCTCGTTCAAAAAGGTTGTAAGGGAGTTCTTTTGAGGGATTGGTAATCATGGGGCATTTCGATGGATGACTCAGTGCAAGATCTCTATTGGCTTTTGATTTGGCTTCGTGGGGACTGACCGAAAGCCGCCACAGCTGTCTCCTGCGTGCTACTTTCTTACGTCATTCCTCGGGATGGACACTTTACATTGCCGAAAGCTACACTGTGAGCTTTTGGAACCTTTGCGTTGCTTTCATTTGGGCATTCAAGTCATGCATGGCCTAGCAGCCTAGCGTAATGGAGCCCAAAGGGCTGCTCGTCATGGGGGTGTGAAAGCAAATCTCTCTCATTTTGCATCTGCTGAGGAGAGAGAATAGATATTAGTTTTTCAGGGCAAAACAGAATGGATCTGAATCCGGCCAAGACGTGTTCGGGGCCTTTGCGCGTGCCCTTCTAACTTCCTGCGTATTTCCGCCTTTGCTTGCAGCGCTCGCAAGCATCTGTTTGTTTCAAGGCAGCCCCTGACATGTGTACATAAATCATAGCTAAGTAGACTTAGGCACTTGCCTCGGCCTGGGAGCTTGGCAAGAGCACTTTACCAGAACCCACCTACTGCACCATAATAATATAGACCCATGATTAATAAACCCCCTCCTTTTAAGGGCCTAAATATTAGGATCCCTATTATACTCCCTATCAAGGGGAGGGGGTTTATTAATCATGGGTCTACATTAGGGTAGATATTGGGCTTATAGGGTTGAGGGTACAGGGAATATATTACATAGGGGTTATATACCCGCCAGGAAGATCAGATCCGCAATCGAGCGTCGGAGGTGATCGGCGCTGCACAGGCTCCCACAAAAGGGGAAGCTGGTGGACCCAGGATGTTTCAGATAAAGGTAGAAGCTTTGTGATAGAATTCATACCTGTTGTTGTTGTTGTTGTTGTTGCTGATCATTTTTGCCATGTTGCGGCAGTCGTCTTAAGTCATAGTCGCATTGCAAGCCTCTGTGATCTCGAGGGAAATGGTTTGTTTCATGAGTAGTGGTAGACGTAATTGTAAACTAGGAATATAGAATCTAGAAGAAACCCCGTCAATAATTAACATCCCTAGTTGTCACTGTTAGACGGTTATTGGCTGACTCCGCGAATACCATCTTACTGCTGGTCAGTAGCAGATGGGGGAATGGATCCTAGATGCAGTAGGTCCCATCTGCTCTTCCATTTCTTCATTCCCTGCCAGATGTAGTCTCAGTTTCCATGCCATTTTCCATTTTTATTTCATCTTATTTCCATTTGATTCTACATCATCCCCCCGGAAAGCCTCAAACTGTAAACAGCACCCTAAGCTATACAGCAGTTTGCACGTCTTTTCCATTCGCTCACATTTGCTACTACCGCTACTTTTGCAACCTCTACATGCTCTTTGAAGCTTATAGGCCCCTATCTAAAATCGTAAACCTTAGATTATTTCCTACTCCCATAACCTGAATCCTTTTTGGGAAGCTCTGCTTCAATTTCATCTTGCCAAAGCTGAATACGGAATGTAGACTTTTCGTTTAAATGGTACCTATCCCAGAATGGAACCAGAAATTAACCTCTAAACCCTAAATCCGAAACGCCTCGCCACTTGGGGCTTATTTGGGTTCGGATTCCGATGAGCTTCGGCCGCATCAGACTGCTTTCCCACTAGCGTTGTCTGCTGTTTGGGATGTGTGGTTTCGTAGTTTGACCTGGGATTCTTACCTTGCGATGCTGTATGGCCTTGCAAGCGGCAAAACCCCTTAACCCTAAACTCCTAAGCCCCTAAGTAACCCCTAAGCCTAGAATAAATAGAAATTGTACACTCCGCACAAAACTGCACGTAACTCAGGGCGTGAACCCTTCTTCAATGTCTATAAACCCTAAATCCTAAACCCAACCATCTGCACTGCTGTGCGATGCGCGTGTCTAAACCTAACCATCATTGCTTGCTTGAGGCAAGGGCCGCTGAAGCGCAGGCGCGGCGCGAGGCTCTGGAAGCCGAATTGCGCACCTTGATGGGGTTTAAGGCTGGGTTATATGGGGTTATGTGGGGTTATGTAGGGTTATAGGGTTAAGGGTTTATAGGGGCTATATAGGGACAATGGAAGATGGAAGCTATTATGTTGGCAGTGGTACGTATTGCCCCCACCCACTAACAGCTGGACAATAAGTGGAATAGGAGTTGTTCTCGAAATTATGGGCCCTTTTGGTTATAGATCATATTGAAGCACCTAATATTTAGGGGTACCGAAACGGGACCTTAATTTTGGGAATTACCCATTTCACTATATAGAGCCCGCAATATAACCCCATATTACAGACTGTTAATGGGTGGGGGTAGCGTCTACGTTTAGAATTAGTAACGTTAATTAGTATTCTTAGGATCTATTTTTTAAAAGAGCGGTTGTTTTCCTGGCAAGGGTGTTGCAGGCCAGATGCCGAAAAAATCATCTCTCATCTTTTGCATAGTGTAACCCTAGGCAAGTATTGAAGATGACATTGTCAGTGTAGGTCTATAAAGTTTCCTTAAGTAGATAGAATATGGGGTATATGGGGATCTTATCATCATATACCCAAAGCCATATTCTATCTACGTAGGGGGGACTATAGGGATTACAGTAAGGGGGTTTAGGAAGTTTAGGGCTCGTAGGGTTTAGGGTTTAGGGGGTAGACATATCTGCATTTTTGTTGTTGAGGGTTTGGCGCTTAAGGTTTGCAGATGCGCTGCTTTCTGGATGCAAATGGTCTAGTGATGTTTAACTGCGTAATGTTTTTATACTTGAGGTTTAAGACTTTCATTTGGGGTTCATTGACTTCTTATGTAGCAGTGGAAAAGAGAATGGAAGCTATTCCGCTATTTCGAGTAGAAGTGCTCCGGGTTCGGATTTCTTCTTTTACTTTCTTTTCTCTTTGAAAGAAGGGTGGGCAGGGTGAGGTTCAGAGCCTGTAGGCGTGGAGCTTAGCAAGATGTACTAATCCTAACTTCACGCTTCTGCACAGCTGCTGGTGAAAGACTGGATGCTGAATTCTGCAAGCAGATTTAGAGCTTGCACTCAGCATTATCCTGAGATTCATGTTCAGGAGTTCTGTGCTCCCACGCAATCCACCGGCACTCATCCAGCAAGAAAAGCCCGTCCCTCTATATAGGGCTTCTCAACTGAAGGCGCCCGCAGTGCTCAACCCAAGCGCTACACCTGCAGTCTCACATCCCAAAGCTTTGGGAAGCCCTTAGGAGAAGTTTACATGGACATTGCCAAGCTGGAGAAGGAGCTTCCATCTGTGACAGCATTTCTGAAGTTCCCATAGGAACAACCACTCTCAGCGTCGGGTGTCTAGTGCTTGTTGTCCTTTTCCAGCCAAAGCAAGGCCATGAGCCAGGCGCGTTCGCAACTCTTTTGCCCTCCCAATCCGGCGAGGAATTTTCCTGAGAAAGGCACAAAGAGTTCATTAGATTTTGGCTGTAAGTTGAACCTCGTCTAGAGCCGAGTCAGGCACCTTGCTCTGTGCACACCTTCCGAAGACATTTTGACTTGAACACTTTTTTTTTTTTTTTTTT
>CAJNIZ010044646.1:13521-28414 GCA_905231905.1 Symbiodinium pilosum | reverse complement strand
TTTTCGGTTTGCACGTGTTCCTAAAACGGGCTGTCTCTGTTTCAGTGAAAGGTGCAACTTGAAAACCTGGCATTGAGGGTTCATGCTTCAGATGTTTCAGCGGTGGCATGCAATAGCACAGTGCCGTCACATGTTTCGTCGCACGCAGACCCGACAAACTTCATCTTGACATGGCACGCTCAGTTTCGTAGGCCCAGAAACATGGAGTTTCTGTTGCCCACCCAGTTTTCATTCGGTATGTTTTCGGAGTGCACTGAAAGGAAGCGCGTCAGCTCGCTCCACGATCTAGCCGTGAAATTCATATGCCCCAGGAGCACGCTGAACAGCGACGCTCCCTCGATCAGCAGGCGAGGCTTTTAGGAAATGAGCTGCGGCTTTCATGAAGGGCATCTTGGATTTTGTCGGAGCATCCCAGGATGTAGGCGCTTTTACATGCCAGCCCTCCTGCCATGCCTGGACATTTTGCTGTCAAGGTTGTACAGTGGTTGTGCAGGCGCTCAACAGGATATACAATCTCAACGAGCAACGAGTTCATGCAGCCGAGAGAACAGAGCTTGCTCACGCTCCGGCAGGTATCAGAAGCTGATGTTCGCACAGCACGTCTTGCGTTGGACATGGAGGAATGGGGGGGGGGGGGGGGGGCGGGGAATGGAAGCCCCACTGAAACCACAAGAACCGCTCTTAACATAGTCAACGGCCTACATTAGCATTGCCGCAAGCATTGTCATTACTTTGGTGCTAATTGTTTGAAGGGCGTATGTCCACGATGATGAAGCTTATATGTGTAGACCAAAAGCTCTCGTGGCAAGAGCCTCTGACATGAAGGTGGTTAAGAATGTCGTATATAATTACAAGTAGTATCGCCACAAGGAAACAGTAAACCTCTAGATGGCCCTGCTCAATCCCAGTTTTCATTCCACGTTCCATATTATTGTCCATTTGCTTTTCCATTATTGGTAATATCCCGGAGGCCTACGCCCTAAACCGTTGATTCCACAGGTGCCTGGATACCCTTGTATAGCCCCCATATTCTTCATAGGTCCGTGTATATCCCCATTTGTATCCCCAGACATATCCCGAACATCCCCACATGTCTCCAATACCCGAAGCCCAAGAGATCTGGAGGTGCAAGTTTCTGCCCTCCGGACAGAAGCGGCGCAATCCGCACCCAATCTCAAACTCCTGGCTCCGCTAGGTTAGCTGCTTGCAGGGCCTGGGGGGCTTGGTTAGTAGGTTATTAAGCATGTAGGCTACTACTGCGGAAAAATGGGGATAACTGGGACTATTCTGGCTTACATGGGGATATAGGTATATACTTACTAAGTGACCCTGATCCTCCAAGTAGCTGGAGCTTCAGTATGCGCTCAAAGCTTAAAAGGGTTAGATGCACATGTGTACGCATGGAGATATGGATATAGTCCCCTTATGTCCCCCTTAAGTAGATAGAATCTGGGGTATATGGGGATCTTATTAGAATATACCCAGAGCCATATTCTATCTACTTAAGGGGGACTATATTGCACTCCGCTCAAGGCTAGGCGCCAAGCTAGTACTTTTGCATTTCCCTTTACTGGAACTCATTGGGGCCCACCCGAGACCGGGAGAACTTGCATGGCCCCGGTACTTCATAGTGGTTCCGGGCACTTCGAGGAAAGTGCGCAACTCGTGGTAGTCTGTCACCTAGGGATACGGAGCAGGTTCAGAATTTCCTGAGGGGACTGAATTCAAGGTATAGGGATTCAGAGGTCGAGCACGTAGCACAAGGATGGCCATACTTGGGAGGCGAAAGAAGACGGCTCAGGAAAAGATTGGCCAAATAATCCGCGGCTGACTGTACCATGCCTGCTCGAAGCGGTTGAACTCACGCTCGAGCACTTTAGGCTTGGCTTTCGTGTGATGCTCCTTCCGAAGGATGCTCTTGGGTCTGGGTTTCGTTTGGCTAGCTCCCTAGTTCATCCTTTGCGTCATTCCAGGGCAAAATTTCAACTGGAGACCAGTGGCGTTTGATGGAACACGCGGTATGGTCACTGTACTGTCACGGCATTCGTTTAATTACAGGAGCTACAGGTGAGAAGCGAAGCAGGCTTAAATTGTTTCTGCAAGGCTTAACCTCTCGGATGGTTTCTGCAAAGTGCATAACCTATCCTCTGACAACTGGCTATATCCAGGGTGCAGCCAGCAGTTAGCAGCCGCTGTGATTCTGACCTAGGGCTCTTTGCAAGCTGGTTGGAGCATGTTCCAAACTGCCCTGCTCTTGATATGAAGGGTAGCACACCTGAACCTGAAACGCTGAAGCCCAGGGCATGCCCCATGCAGTGCCCAAAGCTACGAAGTGTTCCTAAACACTGACACAGCCCCTTACCCCAACAGTTCCAACGGATCACCTACAAGTAGTGGTCAATTTCCTTGTCTTCCCTGTCACTGGTGGACACTGTGGGGGCCAAGAAGGGCCAAGTGTATGTTTGTAGTAGGCTCCCACACCCTTTGGGTAAGGCAAAGGCCACCTACGAAGCTGTTCAGGACGACAGCCGAAGCTGGGTCTTTGTCAGAACTTTCTTTTCTGATGAGTCTCTACAAGGGGGCATGTTCCTCTTTTGTTGTAATTTGTATTTGTGACCTTGCAAGTAAACTAAACCCAACGTAGGTGTTGCTGGCATTGGCCCCTGTGCATTACAGCGGGCCTTTCACACAGCTGTTTAGACACAGGGGCCTGGGTTCACGAGCTCATTGCACGATGTCATGGGTCTCTTCCGCCTACGGCAACAGTAAAACAAGCGTCTCAAGCACCCTGTTCCCTCAAGCGTATTGACAGATTCGCAGGTTCAATGGATACTGAGACGGCTCCAGGATTCATTCCTAACACAAGGTTTCAATGGGCCCTGCCTGCAAAGCCTAAACGCACGCTACTCAGTCAGCATCTATTGCCCAGGAAGGGCCCGGCGACTGCAGGAAGAGCTCGGTGGCCAGAAAGAGGAGTGGGAGGGTTTTCTGCCCTACCGATCCTGAAATTCCGCAGTGTTGTTTGCAGCTTCTGTTTGTCATTCTTATGTTTCCTGGATGCCGCTATGTTCCTTTGCAGGGTTTGGTGCATGAATACCATGAAGTATTGCAGTACGGTAAGTCTGGCTAGTTTCCTATAGCTGGGTACTGCCATTCTCGTTTTGAGCAGCATCATTGAATCATGTACAATATTATGAAGTCCTTGTTCCTTTCACTATTATCACTAGCAGTATGAGCATTTTTTGGTGCGCAGTTCCTGTTCTCATTCTTGTTTTTCGTGTTTTCCAACCATTGGTGTCCTTACCTGTGTTGCTGCAGGTAGATTGTTGCTTTGTTGCGTGAGATTTTTCCCCTCGTTCGGATTGGTGCCGAGCATTTTGCTCACTAGCACATCCTGCCTCGCTGCCACTTCAGCTCTGCCCACTGAGCCACATGGATTATGCTTTTTGAAACATGCTTCCTGCACTTGGCTCCTGTCACCTTCAAGTTGCTAGGTGTTGGAGGCATCGAAGCTCTGGTCCTCAAGCTAAATGAATGTTCAAGGTGAGAAGTTCAGCACTGAAAAATGGCGCTGCCAAAAAAAACTGCCAGCCGAGTACATGAACGAGCTATTTATTGAACTGTGCATTCAGGAGCAGAAGGCCATCACCAGCGGGCCAGCTTGTGACAGAGACCACCAGCTGCGCTCTGTCCCGCAAGTCAAAGCCCGTCCGCTTCTGGGCCGAAAGTAATAGCTGAACTTAGGCAACTAGTGATGAGAGCAAGGTCGCCTGACCCGACGTGAGGTCGTAAAGTTTTCAAGGGTTCCTGGCACCACTGTCTTTGGTTTGCCCATAGCCTCAATTTCTTAATGTGTGTCTCCATTCTTGCGGTTCTCATGGGAGGTTACCGGGTGTCTAACTACGAATCTTGAGGCTTCTTACATTGTGGTCTGTAAAGCCAGACTGAGTAAGCAGAGGGTCCGTGTCCATGTTGTGATAATTCTGCTGAGAACTTGGTTTCTTCAGCGACTGTTCGCAGCCAGGTCGGTTTTTGTGATTCCTAGTTAAGTATGCTATCATGGTAGGCCATCATTCTGATTTGCCGGACGCCGCTGCAAGACGAGGTTCGATGTTCCGGAGCATCCCTTCCGCGGCGTGGGGAAATTCGGATCCACGAGGCCTCAGCCAGTACCCAAAGGGTTTCAGGCAGAGGTCCGTGCCGGGAATGCAGCGAAGTAGAGTTTGAAGTGAGGGCATAAGGGCAGCAGGACGTTTGTCTTCAGAGGCTTAAGCCTAAGACAGCCATCGTGGACTTCAGAGGCTTAGGCCTAAGACAGCCATCGTGGACTTGATTCGCCCTTATTCCTAAGGACCCATGTTTCACCTGCGCGAAAACCGCGGACGATGCCATGCGTTGGCGCGAAAGATTGCAGGGGTGCTTGGCGATCGCAGTTTTTCAAACAGGTACAGGTAGGTCCCTCAACCTCTGACCCTGCAGCTAGGATCACACCCTGAACATGCCGGACAAAAGTTGTTTCCACAGCACGCAAGGTCATTGAACGTATCCGTTGTTCAGAGATATTCAGAGCTGTAAAGTACCCAAACACCACCGTTGCAAATGAGGCTGTCTGACCTGCTGGAGGAGGCCGGATGTTGGGTAACGGGTGACCATCAGCGTCATGTGAACCCTAACCGGCCCTAACCGGTTTGGATATCGGAGTCGGGGGAGTGGGCGTGAAGAAATCCAGGAGGTCTGTTCGGAACGATCCGAAGTTTTATTGTGCGAGGGTTTACTACGATTTTTCAGCAAGCCTGAAGCTGCCAAAGGCCTGGGCCCTGACTCTGGAGCACTCAAGTGCAAAGCTGATAGGTCGTCCCGGTGTGCCGGAAACGCGGCGACAAGTTCTACATGAAAGGCCGGCGCCGGTTTTGCTTTCACGGGCCCGGCTATAGCAGTTAAAGCAGGCTGTGGAGGCTTACTGACATTGGCATATGCTCTACAACAGCTTTCGCAGGACCCCAAGGATGTAGCAGTAGCAAGTTCTGCAAGTTGATCCAGGATGATGAAGATGGTGCATGCCAGGTACTGTAGCTAAACGTATCTCCACTGTGGCGTTTTGGGTTCTGGCACTGCAGACTAAGGTAGTCTATATACCTGCAAAGTGATCGTTTCAAACTACATGGTGGACTAGAAGCGAGTTACGACCCAGGCATCTATGCAGACTTGATGCCAATAGACTGTGCAGCCGCAGGGGATGTAGATTTAGATCGGCGTCAACTCATCCTAAACCCTAGACCCTAAATAGTAGTTTCCATTTTCTTTTCCACTATCCCGATATCACCCCCATATTCCATATTCTATCTACCTAACGGGGACTAATAAGCCTAAACCCTAAACCTTTAACTTATATTCTACCTACTTATATTCTATCTACTTAAGTGGGGCTATAACCCTAAACCCTATATTCTATCTACTTAAGGGGGACTATCTCCCTAAACCCTATAGCCTATATTCTATCTGCTTAAGGGGGACCAAAATCCCTGTAGCCTGGACGATGTGTTTTTGGAGGCATCCAGGCCTTGGCCTTCGTCCGCCAGGACCTGGGCTGTTGCTCTGACCTTGCGGCCTTTACGTTGTGGTTTGGGGTTCAGGAGTTAGGGTTTTAGGGGTTAAGGATTAAATTTAGGTTGGGGGGACCTATAGGGGAATAATAAATGTTGTTTTGGGGTACCTATTTGAGGAATATACTGCAAATTTAGTCCAGGGCTCACATAGAGTCTTTTCAGGTGC
Source organism: Symbiodinium pilosum (assembly GCA_905231905.1). NCBI lineage: Eukaryota > Dinophyceae > Suessiales > Symbiodiniaceae > Symbiodinium > Symbiodinium pilosum. The sequence goes on along the minus strand of CAJNIZ010044646.1, from coordinate 22,642 downwards.
TGGCCTAGCACTGTGTGGCCTCTGTCAGTAGGCTTCGTGCTATGTACGAATGTGGGGATAGACAGGGGCTGCAAGTGACCGTAACTGGGCACACTGGCACATGGAGTTAATTGGCTCACATGCTCACGTGCTCACAAGTTGTGGATTCGAAGGTCCAGGAGTCACGTTTCGGGTCAGCAACCTGATGTGAATTGGCATGGAACATGCCGTTTCTGCAGTCCGAACACGATTCAAGAGCCTAGCAGCATCTGCACCTCAACAAGGCCCAGCAAACCTTCTAGCCCTGCTCCCCTGAGGTCACAAAGCCGCTTCGCAGAAATCCTAGGAAGCTTGAATCGAAGCCTCGCAAACAATGGCAAACAATGCTCCCAAGGCTGGAAGCAGTCGCGATTTCGAGAAGCTTTGCCGCTCTTCCACGTCCGGAGCTTATTCTATGCAAGATGCTGGCAATCTCAGTCCAGACCTTGGGTTGCAGAAATGCCCGCAGTCATCCCATTGGTCTTGTGGTCGCGTAACCCCGCGCCAGAGTTTGAGATTCACTGGGCTGCCATCAAACTTAATCACACGCAGCCCCTCACGTCATTCTAGAGAGTAAACAACTCCCTCCGTAGTCGACGTAGTTGACCTTTGGTCGGTAGGCCCAAACAAAAAACACATAGCCTCGGCATCTGCACTCCCCTCCACAAGCCTCAGCCCCATCATCAGCATGTTGTCCTGCAACCCGGCACCTCGTGAGACCACAAGAGTCCTGACAGCAAGAAGAAGAAGCTTGTGCTGACACCGCTTTCTGAGGAGATGGAGAACCACTTGGGGAAGAGCTCTGGTCTTAGAGTCTCAGAGGTGGCCAAGAACTGTGGCAAATGTGTGGCAACTGTAGACAGCAGTAGATCGGAAGCTCCAAACCTGCATCAAATCTAATCCGCTGCATCCCTGCTTCCAGTTTGCAGCCAGAAAGCAGGGGATGGCATGAGGGTTTCATGTCTCTTCTTTAGACTTTTCCCGAAGCCTGGACCACAAACCATTTTGCAGAGAACAACTCTGCTCCCAGGCGCTGCGCTGTGCGAGAATATTGCGTGGATCTGGCAAGATTACTGGCTCTACGAAGCTCAGGTTCTAGATAGCTGCCGATACAGATGCTTTGGATGCTTCCCTAAACTGTCATGCCTTGCTGATCGGCTGTGTAGTCGCTTTGACATTAGTCTTCAATCCAGGATTAGGGCCACAGCCCAATTCAACAACTGCACCCCACACCCCGCCAGTTCAGCCGAGTTCTGCAGCAATGTCAATTATACAAGCTGGCCTAGTGCAAGCTTCGGCTCGCTAGTCTCCATCACCAATACCAGGAGCACTTGCGGGGGCACGGTTTTTTAATGCCCAAGAATCGCAACATCACATCAAACAACCGCGGCCGACCTTCTCTCTCATGTGCAGGCACACCTACAACTCCTTGGGAGAGTTCGAGAAGGCTGAGGATTACCTGCGCCAGGCAAGACGGCCGCAGCTCAGTCCAGCAACCATGCAATCAGAATCTTGCCGATGGAGATGGTGATTTGCTCTCTCTTGCCACTATGAACATGTTCCATGTATGTGGCAAAGCCTCTGGGGTGTTGAAAGCTGTGGGTCACGGGTCAGGGCAGTTGTGAGGCAGGGGCAGCATGTCTTGACGAAGTAGCGCCACCACAACCCGTTTTAAGGGCTACGATTGCTTTACGACGCGTGGCGCGTCTTTCGGCAGACAGTCAAAGCAGTGTTGTGGGGTGCCAGTAGCTGAATTCATGATACACTTGTGCTGATGGCCGTCATATTTGCAATGCGTACAACAGGCACCCTAGATGCTAGTGCACCTCCACGAAAACAAAATTTGTGACCTGCGCAGTCTGAACAGATTTTCCCTGGTGGTTCTCGTGCAAGGGCAGTTAACCTTTCCAAAGCTGCTGCGAGAATCAAGCTGGATGCTTCTCGTGCGCAGGCCTTGAAGTTCATCGAGCAGGAAGCAGGGCTAAACAAGGCCTTGAGCGTGCTCAACTTGCTGTGGGTGGCCAGGACGGAAAGAGTCAATGCAGAGATTGCGCATGGGAAACTTCCAGAGCTTGTTTGCAAGTCAGATCATATACAAGAGTGCTTGGTTCTTTAGAGGCCCCCATGGGCTGGTAGTGGTGTGGGTTGCCGCAGCGTGCGTTAATGGCAATGGTGTCGCCAGTAACTCTTGCTTTGAGGAGGTGTTTCCGAAGTTAGCACTAGCACCAGCCAGCAACAGTGGCAAAACTACTTGGGATTATATACGGGGATATATGAGGGTTATGTTGGGATAATGGAAAATAGTTAAAATGGAAGTTACTATAATAGGATATATCAGGGTTACTAAGGGCTAACAGTATGCGACATGTCTTCGTCCGTCAGCAGCAAGTCGCGGTGAAGTTATACGGATCTCACGTGTCCGTGGAAGAAAGGTCCTGTGCGTACTGTGGTGACCAAGTTGCCACAAGGAAGCTGGGGGCCCATAGTAGTTTATCGGCACGGGCCTAGTTCTAACAACAGTTGCTGCTGAAACCTATATGATAGATTCCAGAAATAAGGGAACCCCAATGTGAACCTCAATAGATTGTACCCGAAATAATTGTTCTGAAATTCCCATACACGATCGTGAAGCATGCAGGGAAACCGTGGAGGAGTGCTGATCTCAGGAATTCATCAGTGCCGCCAGCAGTCACAGGACTACCTTGGACTTGGCTATGTTGAGGACACTGCTTTTTACGTGACAAGGTGTAGCGAACCATTGAGTGATGCCATCCGTGCCAGGTCTTCATGCAGGGTTTCAGCGGAGTGAATTCCATGCCGGCGGGCATGCATTCCTTAAACGTTCCAGCAGCGGTAAAAGCAAAGCTATGGAAAGCGAAAGAACTCATGCGTAAGAGCAGATCATGGAATTCAGGCAGAGGCTCTGCGGCTCTCCCGAATGACAAGCAACCTTTCTCCCTTTCTTTTCTTTTGCGCATTAAGCATCACGCTTAATGAAACCGATCAGCAAACCACCGGGTGATCTGAAGGCATGTGGTTTGCACTGAGGTCCTCCTTGGCTTGGGCATTGTTCGGGACAGCGCTGTGCCATTGCGTGGGATTCATTCAGGGAGAGTGGTTCAGAGTCGAAAACTTTGCATATCTTTGCAGGCAGAGTGGGGAGAGGAGGTGGCTGCAAGAGTTGTGAGGTGTTCTTTGAATTGGGCTACTGCCCAGGAACATCGCAAACCTGCATGTGGAGGCATATGTGTTGTCATCGAGGGCTTTCGACTCGATGCGTGGTGTGCTGGTCTGGGGAAGCATTCTAGTCCGAAGTCGCCGTGCTTGAAGTTGCCGCGGTGGCCTTGACATTGTGTTCCGTTCAGGGCCTTTAGACACAGGACTAAGGAGTAAGAGACACCAGGCAGGCTCCTTGTCTGTTGGCCTTGTTCTATCTACAGAGCAATATCATTGCTTTCTGAAACACTGTGCAGGATCGCCTGGGCAAGCACAAGGAAGCCTTGCCAGCCAAAGCCTCAGTCGAGAGAAAAGAACTTATTCCTGTGAATCAAATGAGCATGGGCTGGGCACAGGTGTGTCGCAAAGCCTATGAGTTCTACAAGGCCAGCCCGCCAGCATGGCAAGAATCGGCAAACACTTGTTAGTAGTTGCGGTATCCAGTATGGAGAGCACCGTGTGTCCTTCTCTAAGTCTAAGGAGACCGCCCCTCAATTCAGGGGCAGACAGGCCCTGGGGATTGATTTAAAGGGCATGATCTGGATGTAAAGGGCATGGCCCCAAAACCAAACACACATTCAAGATGGCCTGGTGTCATTGGCCTGGAACTCTTTAGGCGGACGTCACAACATGTTGAACACGGCCTCTTCCTGCGCACTTCCTTCAAATAGGTCCAACATTAAGTAGGGATCAGCCCCTACGTGCTCCCGCATGATGGGGGCTGTTGGGCTTTGAATGGCCTGGAGCGTCTTCAAGACGTGAAGTCAAATAGGGAGTGCATGCGTTGTGGGGGTTGCATGGGCTATTCTCGCGCTATGATGGCGCATTCCCACTTATTGAACTCGAAGTCCGCTCGTTCTTGGACTCAGCTTCCCTCTTCGGTCGCGCTTACCTGAGTGGAGGTGTTGCTGGCACAACCCTCAACCGTGCCCTGCATGGAAAACATTGGCTTAAGCAGAGTCTACCGTGGCCTTAAAGCAGAAAGTCAGACCTCTTGGAACCACAAGCTTGAAGCGTAGGAAAAACCTTTCCCAGGTTTCAGCTCTGAGGGGAGGCTCCAACACGATGTAAAGAACAGACTCAAATGCACCCATGATCTCTTAACAGTAGTAAGTCCTGCATGAGCCTCCTTTCCTGGACACGGCCAATGAGCTCCTAAACCTTGATGGCACAACCCTGGAACCATGCTTCGACTTCCAAGTTCCAGTGATTCATGGTATGTTCACAGCTCAGGCTTCCACCGCCAGTTCGGGTCATTCTAGAGCTAGAGTTTACCTTGCACTACCTTGTGCTGTGCAAGTGGCGCATCAAGTTGGGTGCGCAGGAGCGAGCGAATGGTGCTCCCGCCTCGCTGCAAGCAAAGGCAGAGCATATGCAGTGGGGACGGGGCAACCTGTATGGGCTTGAAGACTTAGAGCTTAGTGCTGAGCACAGGTTTTAGGGTTCTTCTGTAGATGATGCACTAAGCCACCCTGAGGAAGAGAAGAACTAGGCCCAAGTTGGGGGCGGCACTGAGCGTCATCTCGGAATGCCTCACACCAGGCAATGCAACTCACCAACCAGCATAGTGAAAACGGTGATAGATCCAGTGCCAGTAGCAGTCCCAGGAGCGTTATACTAGTCATGCAGGGCTTTGACTTTGGCATTCAACGGCGGCATCTTTGGCAGCAGAAGCCCGCGAGGCCGGTATCTCCTGCGCCAAGATCCACGCCAAGCTGGGTCAGCTGAAGGAGGCCCCGTTTAGGTTTGGCAGGCCTATCACTCCTGTTTCAGGAAGGAGCCTTTTCAGGGTCTGGCGTATGTGGCGCTAAGAAAGGTGCCCATTCTCGGTTTCATCGCTTATGGATTGGTTTGAGGCCATGAGCCTCAAATGTCCAAGTGAGCTTGAGAATCTCCAACTTAATCTTGAGTAACGGGAGGATCTTCTTCCCTGAAGCCGCATGGTAGTTCCCTGAATAGGGGGAACCCATATACTACAATCCTCATTACGAGGACCCCCTCCCCCCCAAAAAAGGTACCCTGAATTTAGGGAAACTGCCACATGGACAGGCTGAGTCCTACATCCGCGAGGCCGTGGAGATGTACGAGGCGCATCCTCAATTAGCGTGTAGGGCTTAGGGTTAAGGGGTTTGGGCTCTGGCGTCAAGGAGCCTAGATGCAAAAGGTTTTAGGGTTTAGGCGGGTACTCGGACAATTTCCCAGCTTTGGTGCTGACTGCGCCTTCTCAAATTCACGTAAATTGCTGTGACAGTACGTAGCAGCAGTCAAATCCTAGACTGGGACTGCCAGGAACATGTCTTCGCTACACCACAGATGACTCGAGAGGAGTATAAGAAGAGGAGTTGCATCTGGAACAGTCCATGCGCCACGCCACCTGATAACGGCACAGCCTCTCCTATTTCTCCACTCTCAGCATGACGACCCAAAAGCTGCAAGCAGGTCACGTGTGGCGAGACGTCGCCGCAAGCTTAGTTACATGGGCAGATTCAAGGAATTGTTTTCACGAATCCTTTTATGACCAGCTCTTTTAGGGTCTACTGCTTGGGATCTCGGGTTTCTTGTCAGAGATTCTTGCCATATCTTCACATCCGGACTTCTCAGATATCTCGGGGACAAGTAGCCTCCGACGCAAATTCAGAGTGGCTGTACATGATTCTTGTAGGACAGCAGCACTTGCGTCGGCTTTGTCAGGCGTCTCCCTGGCAAGCGCGCTGCTGTGTTCAAGTCTAATTTTGAGATAGCCAGCGGATTCGTTTGCAGGCCACTCACGGCCAGTGCTTACCATGAGCTGGGCAAGGTGGAGAAGGGCTCAAACAGGGCAGTTCTTGGCCTGTGCTGGAGGTTCAGTCTGATCGGGTTTTTGTTCGGGTTCCTGAACAGCGGAACTCGGAGAGATCTCAATCTTTGCGTATGCGAAAACTACCAACACCTATTGTCGCACATTGGCACAACGTTTTCGCTGTTTGCATTGCCGGACATCCGCTCCTGGCATTCTCACAAAGACATCGTACTATCTCTGGCACGCCGGTACAGGGCACCTGAAAGAAGTTTTGTTCAGAGTCATTCAGGGCTGCATAATGCGCAGGACCTAAAGTCTTCGCCAAAGGTTGCGAGGGAGCGGATCGAGAATCACCTTGCCGGCCAGGTGTTGTGGGCTCAGCGACGGCGCGATGATGCTCAAAAGGCGGCTGAATACTTTGCAAGGGTTTAGGGTCTAGGGTTCAGGGTTTAGGGTTTTTATGCGAATGAACGAACATGAGCGGCTCGGCTTCTCCAGGCGTGACTTTGCAGGCCTGTCGCAAAAAAGTGATTTAAGGCAGAGGGCTTCAGGGTCTAAAAGTTTAGGGTCCAACCTTAAATCAACTTTTCGCAAACAGTTCTCCCAAGAGCATGGGTGGTGGTTCTGTTTTTTTGTTCGATGGAGGAAGGTATCATTGGAGTTGGGCCGTTGAAGCACAGCGCATTGGCCATGTCCGTCCTGTACAGACATGACCCTCTCAAAGAGCTTTGGCCCTACCTGCACACTGCACGGCCACCCAATCTGCAATATGCAGATCCTTGACTCACAAGCTCGCTAGAAATAAGCGCTGTGTACATTCTTAGCTGCGGCACGGTATCACACGGACATGATGGTATGCTTCTTCTCGAATACAAACCCACCCGAGGAAACTTTCAACACGTTCTCCGGCCCAAGCGAAGAGCTGAAAGGCACTCGGATGCTGCGCAGCCGCTGTGCTCGCTTTGTTACGGCAAGATACCAGCGATCTGATCCCTCCTGGAAGGATTCTGTTTGGACAGCAGTGGTCGAAAGTCCCGGGCCGCGTCACTCGTGCTGTTCCCGGCATATGATGTCCCAGACTCCTCTGCACATCCAGCTGCCGGCAGAGGGTGAAGATCTTGCGGCCCACTGGGAGTACGTCAATGAAGGAGGCATGAACATGATCTTTCGCTACACAGGCGATAAGAAGGATGGGGCTGATGTCTCGTGGGTTCAACGGGGCAACGACGTGAGGGCAGTATTCTTGCGCACTTCAAGCACTAGCCTTGCCCAGAATAGCGCGTGAAGCAAAAACTAGGGCCGGGGCGCCATTGCATTCACTGTGTTCTAGTATAATTAGACGGGTGTCAAAATTTTGGATGGGCTGCAGCATTCATACCACTGGTATGCAATGGCACCCCAGAACACCCCAGATACGTCCCTGAAGGACCTGCAAGGTCTGGTGCTGCGGCTGCGCAAGGGTCATGGTACTAGCCGACAGCTGGAATCGGACTTCCAGTTCCAGAGGGCTGTACTTCAGCCCGTGCTAGCTACTGGGACCTGCATGCCCTGGATACAGGGTTGCCTGCAATCTCTTATGATCTTGCAGCTAGTAACCGCGCCAGCCCAGAATATACCTGCTGAACCAGGCACACTTATGCCTGACCCAAAATCCCAACGCCAAGTCCACGAAGACAATATACCATAATTTACTAGATAATACTATAATATAGTAGTTTCCATTTTCTCCATTATCCCCATACACACCCCTATAGCAATCGCGTCAAGGACGGCTATGTGGCCTTCGGGTCCCTAGCGGAAGTTCAACAGGCTGCCGTAGAGCACCTGAACGCGGAGCCAAGGCCGAAATTGCCGGTCGCCTGTAACTCTGAGGTCCAGCTGGGGTGAATATAGGGATTGTTATAGGGGTGTATATCGGGATAATGGAAAGAAAATGGAAACTATTATATTATACTATAGTATATTATAGTATACATATTATAGTATATTGTGGTATGTTTCATGATTTCAGGGTCCATCAAGAAGAGATGACGCAGGGGATGTGGGGGCCATGGCAGGCAGGTGAAACTCATGAGTCTGTTTTTAGGGGGTGCTCACAACACCGATGTTGGCGATCTTCGCGCACTAAGGGGCCGTGTGCGTTTTTCCAGGTCTGTCCAGGCTGCATACATGTCATGATTACGTCGGTCTTAATTGAAATCAACCATAACACCTGCACGAGAATGATTCCCGCCCGCAGCCCTTGGATTGGACGGAAGGACCTCGGGGTTCAGAGTGCAGATTTAATGATGGTTAGAGCTAAAGGGTAGAGTAGATGAAATCGATGTATTGCAAGGCTTAAGATTTCGGAACTAGCGGTTGGATCCCTGGCATTGTTTGTTTGCATTTCCTTTCTCTCCTGTGCTTTCTCAGTGCTTATAATTCTTACTGCTGCTGCTGCTGCCACACCTAGGATGACGACTCTACTGGCCCTACAACTGCCAATGCTCATACTGCTTATGCTACTTTCCTCTGCTTCTTTCTACAACTATGCAAGGAGCCAGCAGTGCAGCAGAGGAGACGGCCGGAGCGGCTTTCAGCCAGAATCCGGGATTTGGACACCGGCCCAGACCCAGGAATCAGGGCCATGTCATGAATCACAAGATGCTACAGCCCTAGGGTTGACTTTGGGGATTTGCGGCTTAGGCAGTTGTTGCAGGCCAATTTAATAAAATCCCCAGGCCACTACTGTCCTATTATAATAACCCCCAAAAAACCCCATAGTCGGCATCCTGAGCCCCAGGACGACCCGGCTTCGTGCTGGGCACGCTGTGCCCCGACTTGACCTTCTGCCCTGGGGGAGCAACCTATGAGCTAAAGCTGAAGCTGCTTGGCCTTTGGACCCAAGGCGGTTGCTGGGCAAGGTAGGCATCTACAAGTAGGAACGGCAAGTGCAACCTGTGCTACCATCATAAGAACAGACAGCCAGAATGGGCACGTTATATCGTATTCTTAGAACAAAGCTTAGTGGTCTGCCTGCCTAGCTGCAGGATGGTCTACAAAAAAGCCCCGACATCTCACCAACCTGGAAGGGCCCCCTATGATGTGATTCTGTTCAGGTGTCGAGCT
>CAJNIZ010044646.1:1711-13252 GCA_905231905.1 Symbiodinium pilosum | reverse complement strand
GCTGGAGACAAGCCGGAGGACAGCAGGCAAACGCGGAGACGCTGCAGGGCACAGCCAACGCCAGTTGGTCGCCGCTAGTCAGGCTGACCCTGCGGCAGGAGGCTGAGCCGCCCCTTGCCAACTGGTCCGAGTTTATGCAACAGGAGCTGATGGAAACTGCCATTCTTGTCAAGAAGTGGACATTGCTGATACATCAGGCCGGCTGCCAAGTTGCAGAGCACGACACCGAGCTGGAGTGGCTTGGTTATCTCAACTTCCGCATGCCTCGTGCCATGAGCGTTGTAGAGACTTTGGTCGACATCTTCTACGTGTGGCGAAAGCTGGAAGAAAAGAGACAGATTTGCGGCCTCGAAGATGCAATCAACTATTGCTTCAACATAGGCATGCTGACCTGTGGCAACCATGGCAGTGAACCGACGAGGATGTTGTTGGAGAAGGGTATGGCGTATGCACGGCTGTGCCCAGAGATAGCCAACCAGCTAGCATACATCGTCCAGGAGTTCGAGGAGCTCAAGGGGCTTGGCATGAACGAGGACTTGCGTTGGATGGCGCAAGAGCTGCAGAGCATAACCGAGCTTAGTTCGGTTTGGATGCCTCCGCCGCTGCCCTCAGCCGCCATGACAGCGGCGCCTTCCGAGCTTGCTGAGGCTGAGGCCATTGTTGCGCAGCTCGATGTGGAAAAGCCATACCAGGTTGCTCACTGGCTGACACAATGCTTTTGGATGATTGATCTCCGAGGAAGAGATTACTGCAGAAGGAAGATTTGCAGAAGTCTGAAGACGGCACACGACTGGCTCCGGGAACAAGCGCTTACCGCATCAATTCAGCCTGGTCAGAAACCCGCACTTTCAGGTGCTGCTTAGCCAGTTCCCCGCAAAAAGAGAGGCGAGAAGGGCTGAAGCAAGCAACAGCGCAGGATTGGGACGGAGATTTGTGCTTGAGTTTCTGGCCAGTTCCCCTTTTTTTTGCCTGCCTAGATTTGTTGGACAGTGTTTGCCGTGCTTGCAGTGCGATGCGCGTGTCTAAAAGCCTAAACCCTAATCCCTAAACCCTCCCTAAACCTCACTGATGCAAGGCTCGGGGTGGCGGACTGTGGGCTCCCCGAATGCAGCTAGGCCATTGGCACAAATCATGTGAGCCATAGTCTAAACTCTTTAAAGGGGTATCTATAGGGGGTTTAGGGTATAGGGGTCAGGGTTTAGGGCCATAATTCCTTAAAGGGGTTCTATGGGGGTTACATAGGGGACCACTGTAGGGGCTATTGAGGGGGATGCTAGAAGATACTAGGAGGTTAGACTATGGCTCATGTACTTTTTTAGGCTGGTATAGTCCAGTGCAAGAAATTTGGGGGACAGTTTTTTCAGACATCAGCTGCGATCCAGGCAGAGACATCTCTCGCTTCACCCTGCTCCAGCCTCTTAGCTTTTGGTCATTTTTGGTCTGATTTGCTGCAACCTCTTTGTGTCCAACCTTTTTAGAGGATTCTCACTGGCTGCGTGTTTGGGTTGGGGGCTCTGCTTGAGGCTGGCAAAGGATGAGGGATCATGAAAAGACATTAAATTTGTTCCCTGAATCCGCAGAGGCCCCGCGGTAGACAAGCCAAGGTGCATCGACTACCCAAAGAAGAAGGGGTCCATCTCGCGGCAGCTTGATCATCCTTCAGGACATCATTCCAAAGCCCAAATGGAATCTTGAACAGTCACAGGCCCTTTTTGCGAGTCCTTGCAAATGAGAATTTCAACATTTTTTGCAGCCTGGGAGTCAGGATGTTGTACCCATGGCGTGGCTCGTGCTTGTGCGTGACAAGTGTGGGTGTCATTTCCGGGGTATGGTTTTGTTGCCAGCTTCCTGCAGTTCTTCTGTTGTCTTTGGCTTGTAGGCAGGCACCGGCATACAGATCGGACTGTGAAGCAAGGTAGATATTCCAAGACCTGCAAAAAGTCCAGCCTTGAATGCGACGCCAAGCGTTTGATTGATTGCCGTGGTAGTGGGCAAGCACGACATGATATGCAGAAGACCCGAACATACCTGGCACCACCAGAAGTTTAGGAGCTACCTTGTTGTGCCTGCTGATATGGACAAATAAAGAAGAAAACGTTGAAGATGAGCTTAGCATTTGTCGGACAGAATGCTCAAGAGGCTCTGCAAGCCAGACTGGCCAAATAGTTTCTGAAACGCTTGCAAAAGAAACCATTAAAGTAGCAGCCTGGTCCTTGAATCTCAGCTGGGACCCGTAGCTCGATTTCATGAGCCAACACATCATACCCCAGGTATAGCCCCGTGGCGCTATTCCGTGCGATCCTTGCTGGAAACGGTCCGACGCTAGTTGATCAGCTGGTTCACCTGAGGAGGCTGGGGGCAGCATTGTGTATGGGGTTCGGTTCGGGCGGGTTAGAAGCGAAACAGTTGGAATTGAGTTTGCAACACATATGCAAAATGTGCCCCCTGAATTGCGTAGAAGCTGCTCGCGGAAGAAATAATCCGAAAGTGGATGACATGAAGAAATTACTGCGCAGAGAGGAAGTTCTAGCTTCGATTGCGTAGGACAGCATCACTGCCCTAGAAGATGGCAATGAGGTCCCTTTAGCTTGGTTTGATGCTGGGTTGGCGCGTGTTGGTGCTGTGCACAGGATGCATGGCTGTGTCGCAGGTGTAAGTTCAGCTTGACGGACTGTAAGGCTGCATGAGATGTTGGTTCACGTTGTTTCCGCGGGCGACGCCTTGATCAGCATGATCCCTCGATTGGTGATCCAAACGCGGAGAAAGTTGTTATAGCCCAGCCTTCCCATTCTACTGTACAAGAGGATGTTCTGACGCCAATCCTTGTAAGGGCCCGTGCATGCTTGTAGGCACTGTCCGGATCAGATTCTTCCCTCTCAGTCGTAGCGAAGATCAATTGCACTCTTATGGGGCAGGGCCAGTGTGGATCCGCGGCAAAACAACTTCCGGGTATTGGGTGGAAGCTCCTTGGCAGAGGGCGTATCAGAGCCATCTTTCCTGGCGATGGAGTGCACAGACGACAAGTTCAAGAAACAAGCATTCAGCAGGTGTGTGGCTTGTGGCTTTGTGACGCGAGATCTCACTAGCCGCGAAGCTTTACACGCGCATCGCAGATGTCCTCCTTGACCTAAATTAAATCAGATCCAGGAGATCAGAAGGTGCTCAAGGTATGCAGCGAGGGCTGAAGCATGCGGCTCAGGCAGCGCTTGGGACGTCACGGACTCTGCTCTCTGCGATTTGAAGGAGGCTGGGTCGGGTATGATTAGTTTAGGTGGCTTAGAGTCTATAGATGCGGTGCAGCCGTGAAATCCTATGAGCCTTTCCTCATTGCTGCTGCGGTGGAGGAGGAGGAGTGGACGAGAACTAGACCTCCTAGACTCCTAGACTTGACTTAAAACTTGAATCCAGATTTAGGCTCAAATCCCTAAAGCCTGCGTCTTGAAGCCGTAAAGGCAGTTTCATCGAAAGCTGAGGTCCTGCTCCGGGCCCAAGGGCTCTTCGCCAGGCTTAGGGCCTTGGGCCTCCTGGCTGCAGGCGCAGCCGTGGAGGAAGCGATCCAGGACTGCAGAAGTTTATTTAAGGATAGGGTTTAGGGCTTAGGGTTTAGGGTTTAGGGGTTCCTCGCCAAGGAGTAGGTTTAGGTATATTTGGCTCCCAATAAAGGAACATCACGTGGAAAAGACAATGGAAGATGAAATGGAACTTAGGGAGAATATGAGCTATAGTCTAAACTTCTCAAAGGGGGCTATATAGATGATTTTAGAGGATACCCTTATAGGATATTATAGGGTTTGTTAAGGGGGATACTAGGAGTTTAGATTAACGCTCATCTTTGGGATTTTCGGTTGTACTTTGAGTCATTCCCCCAGCCAGTAACTGTCCTTAGAGGGGCTGCATTAAGGGGCTGTTATAACTTATACCTACTCGTATCTCTTGAAGTAACTGTTACTGTAAGGGGGAATGACTGAGGGTGTGCTCTAGCTTCCTGAAAAATCTGAAAGTTATGGGCGGCTTGAGGACTTGGATGGTTCAGGGAGGGAAGGTTCGAATCCTAAATCATCGCTCTTTGTTTCAGGGTTCCCGAAATCATTCCGGACTCGATCAGATCTATCATTTCGGGGTGTGCAGTGGCCCTCGTACTCTTGACATGTACCCAGCAACCTCCAACATAGCACAAGTTTTCGCCCCACCGTGGTTTCGATACGTTTTTCAACAACTCGAGCGCAAATTGGCGGCCTTAATTTTGCCAAACGTGCGATTCCTGAAAAAAATAGATTTTGTCGCCAAAAATGTTGGCACGCTACGCAGCAGTGCACGAGCGCAACATAAGCGCAAACGAGCGCAAATCCGCGCAAAAAAACGCAAACGAGCGCAAACTCGAGAAACGTTCCGCAGTCATGGCTGAAATGGGGCGCAGCAACATTGCCACGCGCACGTTTTCCGGAAGCGAGCTCAACATTTTACTCGTAACGGAAAAGAGCATGCCCGAGCAGAAAAAAAACCGCACCGCAAATTTGTGCTACGTTGGAGGTTCCAGGACGTCAGGGGAACAGTGATGCCTGATGAACGTGAACTCCCTTCACAGCTACTACCCAGCAAAGCACGTTTGGATATGGAAGCTGACATTTGAATTCAATTTGCTCATGTGTAGGCATCGCTATCAGCATAATTTGTGTCACAGCGTGGCCATAGTTTTCTAGAACTCAAGTTGCACGAATATTTATGTATATATATATATATGCCATACTTTGGGCAACAGCCGTCATGAACAAGGAATGCTCTGGGTTACCACGCATATTCTTGCGGGGCAGCGGTGGCAGACAATGTTGCTGTCGCCACTGCCCTCTCGCCAACAGCCGCCATCAGCACCAGCAGCAGCAACACCACCTTCACCACCCCTCCGCTGTCCACCCTAAAATATCAGTATTCAGCAGCAACAATGTTGGCCCCAGAAACAGACAGTGGCAGCAGCAGCAGCAGCAGCAGCAGCAGCAGTGGTGGCAGCATCAGTACTACTCGAGTGTTGGCAGGAGTACAACTGCAACAAGCACATCCGCTGCTGGTACTTGTGTAATCTTGTGTACCTACTGCAACTACCGGCTGCCGCACGCTTCGACTGCTGGAGCTACTTCTAAACTCTGCATGTTAATACGACACATGATATATAAAGCTAGCAAATCTTGACGTCAGGAGTTGTACATTGCTGGTGGCTGCCCAAAGCAAGTGGGCCCGGAGGTCCGGGAAACGTACGGCAGCTTGATGCGTGGTACCGGAATTTAACATCCTCATTTTGAGAATGACTTCAAGGAAGTCCCTTCATGAAGGGGTGTGGTTGAAGTGGTGACGCGCCAGGTGTTTGAAGAGGCCTTTGGAGAAAGTGGGCAGGCATTGCTCGCACGCCTCGAGGAGACGCTAGATGATGAGGTGGCATTTCGTACGTTGTTCCCCTTCAGACCTTTTTTAGCCCCTATACAGCCCATACATAATACCACGAAGCATTAACGTCAGCAAAAGACAGGCGCCATGAAACAGCTCTCAAATTCTCCCAGTTTGCATAGGCTTTTAGCTCTATGTTTTGCCTTCACGAAGGCCCACACAATGCCCCTAAAGTGATGTGTGCTCACTGTCCCATCCTCTTGCCTTGCCAGTAGCACGTGAGCGCGAACATCACTAGCATAGCATATTCGCATTTTCTGAGCCCCCACGCACGCATTGCGACATGCAGAGGCCGCCACGAAGCTAGTCCATGAGGCCTACAAGGACATTCGCCCGGAAAGCGGGCTGGCTCTCTTCCTGCTGGGCCGGTCGATGCAAGATGCATCGTTTCTGGGATGGCAGTTGTTGGTGACTGGAAAGTTAGCTTTGGTTTTGTACCGCGGGTAGTAAAAGGCGATAAGTGTGGATGTCAGTCGTGCTTGTCACAGAACCATCGTGAGCAATGCTGATGTTTGACAGAATCCCTGCGACAGTAGACAGGCAGCTCTCGCGGATTCGTAACTACTTTCCAGAGCATACGGTCAGCCTAGGCTTATCGTGAACGTGCGCAAGATGCAGCCTGGAGACAGACTGGAGGAGTTTCGCGCCCTACGATATGAGCTTGCGACGGACGTGGCAGGTTCAGCTGATCGGTTGCTGGGGCGCCTGACAGTTATAGACACTGATATCAAGCCTGCCGACCGTTTGCCTCAATACGCTGGGACCCTGAAAGAGTACTGCAACCACCCGCACGTGGGACACTTGTTACAATGCCTGCGGGCTGGCCAGCCATTGGACAAGAGCTTGTCTGGAGTTCAGTCGTTCTTGGACAGCTCGATTCACCCCCTGGATGCGGCAGTTGCAAAAAAAGACCGGTACCACAATGTGTACTGCACAGCTACTGCAGTTCAAAGAGCTGCAGATAGATGCGCGCAACAGAGAATGCTGGCATCTTAGCCAAGCCTCACCATGGCTCGAACTGTTCGTAAAAGCCGAAGTATATGCTATTATACTTTCGGAACATAGATGCTTTTTGAACCAAATTGGATAGCCCGTAGAAGTACTGTCTCTAAAGGATTCTGGCAGGGGCTGCGACAAGGATCTTATCTACCAACCGTTTTTTCAGAAGCACCTACATGTGCACGGCCTGCGATGTTTGGTTGAGCTGCAGCGTGCCAGGCGTTGAATCGGGCGTACGAGCTCGAAGCCATGAAGGACATGGGACTCCATTTCATGCCAGAATTGGATGTAGCATGGGCGCAGTAGATTGAAACGCCCACCCAGATTAATGTGCATTGTCCAGACCAATTCTTGTCCTAGTTGGTGCCCCAGCATGAAGATTGTCCTCCGAGGTGCTAGCCGGCCAGTCCAAGTTGGTCTCGGCAGTATGAACTACGTAAGAGGTTCGCCTTGTTTATATTCCTGTGAGGTTAGCTGAGAGAAGAACTTGTCAAAGCAGTTCCATGCAGACCTGGACCACTCAACATCTCAGCTGATTCCAATCAATTCTCGCCGAGGTCCATTATGCATGATTTTTCGTAGGTAGCAAAGTTGGAAAAGCGTCAGGCCTTTCTCCAGGGTATGAAAGCATTGCCTACACCCCACCTCCCCCTTGTACAAGACAACGCCTCACCCCCAGATGTATGTACTGCGCAATTCCGCGTCTTTCTCTTCTGGAGTTGTTGAGGGCCAGATGGTGAACATACTTTGTCTTGGGCGATCATTTATGCTCTTATTCGGTGACTCTTCCTAAGGCTGAACCCAGCCAATGCATTCTATATTAGGGGCTAGGGGTTTCATGGTGGGAAATGAATTGCGGGAGATACGTTTAAGGTCCGCGGTCCGCAGTATGAAGGTGCAAGAGACTTTAGATTACGTTTGCGGGGTTTCCGCCATCCGTTCCAGTACCGCCTTACAAACAAACCTGATGCAGCGCATTCGAAAGGGCCTGGGATCTGCAACAACAGAGGACGCATGGGACCTCGTGACCCTTCTGGAGGCTTGGGCCTTCTGTCTATGCCATGCTGGGTGTCGGGATGAATTTTGTTGGGTTTCGAGGGGGAACATATACAATTGCAGCTCTTGATTGTTGTGTCCAATTTGTAAAAAGCTTTGCTTGCAGAAGCTTTCTGCAAGGACCCAGTTTTTTAGCGGGCGACCCATGTTGAGACGTGGCTATTCCTCCGTTGCAGTACTTAGTGAGAATCCTTCTAGGAGAAATTGTGTTATGTTCGGGGGAATATGGGGGACCCTTATGTGGGAATAAGCCAGCTTGCAGCAAAATGGCACTCTACCGAGATCCACAACCTGTTGATGGACACGCCGCCACCTTACAAGGGCTTTGATGGTTGCCAGACCTTGATCTGCGCCCTGAAGGTGGTGAACGGTTTTCTGGAAAGCAAATATCTCTGTATGAGAGGGATCCGTTTCAATTTGCCCAAAGCAATGCTGGAACAAGATTAATTATAACCAACAGTATTGGGGTGCACTCGTGTTTCCTAGTAAGTATGCCTACCCAGGGCCAAAACATCCTGAAGCTGAGGCACCTCAAGGAGACCTCTAACATCGACCGCGCAAAGCCGGCAGCTGAACGATCACGTTTCAGTTTGGTTTAGGGTCTAGTTGGCAGCCACAAGCCGAACGGAGATCTTTCAGGCCATAGACTGCAAAACGCTTGGGATTCCTGGAGCTTTGTCGTGACGTGGGTACTTTGAACAGGTGGTCTGGGTTTTCTTTGGGGCTTCTTTTGCGAATCGGCTGCTGACCGTGGTCTGCATTGCGGCACAGCTTGCGACAATATCGCGTTCTGCTCTCGCGGTAAAGACACGTACAGGCCTTGCGTAGCAGACTTGCTCTTGGTTGCGCCACCAGCCACGAAGAGGGTGCGAGTGGGTCAGTCCGTCACAACACCTCATGTCTACTGAGAGTCTACTGCGGAAATGGCTTAATGGGACGCTTGACCTGTAGGTGTGGTTCGCTTCGCTGTAGCGCCCTCATAGGCATATCCCACTCACCCCTTAGCAGATAACTCACGTCATGCACATTTCCTCGTCATGTGCTGGCATTTTTGCTGAGAGTGACAGTGAAGGACGCCATGACTGTCTCCAAGGCGATGGTGCGCTGGCGGCCAGTGTTGTGGCTAGCTCTTGCCACTGCCGGATGGCAAGCCTTTGTGGGTTTTCAGCCCGTCCTGCGAGCCACCTCCAAGAGACAGGCATCTCCTGCAACGGTGGTCGATGCACAGCTGACACCAGAGGTCCAAGCAGCTGCGGCTGCGGCGGGCACCGCCGCAGCAAGACGAGAAGTCAGGCTGCGGCTGCTGGCAGCGGCGGCATCCACCTGCCGTGGCCAATGTGGAAGCGATGCTGATCGGCAGGATGTGTTGCAACTCGTCAAGGCTTTGGAGGCCTTGAACCCTACAACGGAGCCTGGTAGACTTCTGGAAGGCAATTGGAAGCTGATCTTTGCTTCTGAGGACCTTACAAGGTCTTCGCCATTCTTCTGGGGCTGGCGGAAGATGCTGGAGGGCATTCCGGACCCTTCGCCGCTGAGCAGAGCCCTTTTCGGAACAGAGGAGCTGTCTGAGTCCATCTTTGCATTCACAGATGGCATCCCATTGAAAAGCATTGGCGAAGTGACACAGAGCCTCTTCAACGGGCAGATGGTCAACCGGGTGGCTGTGGAGATTTGGGGCGTTGGCAAAACCATGATGACAACTACATGCAGGTACATGCAAGCGGACAATCCTGCAGAGCTCATGGTCACAGTTGAGACTACACAGGCAGTTGACAACACGTTGCCACTGGCTGACCAAGTCGTCTTTCCATCTGAGTCCTTCCTCGGTGACAACGCGCGCCTCCGAGCGCTCATCACGTACTTGGATGAGGACCTCAGGATTTTCCGCAATGAACAGGATCAAGTCTTTGTGTATGTGCGAGCATGACATGACAAGTATGTGCGAGCATGACATGACAAGCGAAAGCGCTTTCATGTGTCATTTCAGAAAGTTTTCGTCACAGCTGCGTGCATGCAGTGTTGCATTTTCGGGTGGCATTTGAGCCAGAAGCGTTCTCATGCCGCTCCCCAGCGATCATCACAGACCAATACAGTAGCAAAAAGGAGTTCTGGCAATTCCCCATGTTTGAGCTTCAGTTCGCATGTTGCAGTTTCGTTTGGTTTAGTTTAATTGTGCCATATACTGGGTATTTAGGGGTTATATAATATAGGAATATAGGGATAATGGAAAAGAACATGGAAACTACTACAATGGGGTTATATAGGGTCTAGGGTTTAGACTTGGCGCAGGGGCTTCCTTTCCTTCGTTGGCAGATGTGAGAACACAACACAGACACTCTCCGGATCTGGTTGCGAAGTACGATTAGTAAACAATTGGGGGGTTTCGCATAATTAGGGGCCATTTTTGGTGTGCCCCCATAATGAGAGTCATAGTATTTTGGGGTCTATATNNTATTGGGGTCTCCTTATTCAGGGAATCTTCCAATTAGATCCTACGTTGCAAGCATTTCCACGATTCTTACTACTCAGGTGTATGGGGTAATGTTGGGTTCGCATTAATTGATGTGCACCCTCGGCTGATCTATCTCCTTTTTTTTAGGGGGGGGGGGGGCGNNGCAGAAAATCAATTTGGCACCAAATTAAAACCTATTGAACAGTTTTGCATATTCCCAAAATGAGAATGTTGTAGCAGCTGCGGGTCTAGTTACACTTGTGTTCCGGCAACGGGATTTCGTAAATGTGGGTATTGTGCACTAATGTGAAGTCAACATTGCGCACATGAACATGTCAGGCAGGTAGGGCGGAGCGACAATGTTGTTTAGACTCATGCAGCGCAAATGTCTCGTCTTCCAGCAAATGCCTACTGAATTGGCAATGAGACGCCTGAGCCAAGCCAAGGCCGCCAAAGTGAACCGGCATCTCCAGACTGGAATCAAAAGTCTGTTAATTCGTCCGCCTCTATCTCTCTCTCCCTTCGTCTCTCTGTCTCTTTGCGGTCTTCAAGAGTCCCCATAGGAAGCTTTAAATCAACAAAAGGACNNCGGCCTAACCGAGTACAAGACCGAAAGCTGAGGTTTGCGAATTATTTCAAGACGGTCGACTACGCGCGGATGCTCAGAGCCTATACCCAGGTAACCTGCCCTTGAGCCACTGACGCTTGAGATGAGGAATCTGTAGCACAGTGTTTTTTCATAGGGTTTTCCATCCAGGCATTTTTGATTGCATTTGCGTGCGTCGCTTGTGTGTTTTTTGGGCGCATGCGAACTGTCATTGCGGCAGCCAGACTTTGCATGTGCTAACAGCACAGAAGCTGTCATTCTCACTCGGAACGGTATATCAAGTTTCTCCACGCTGGCCGGTGCTAAGTTGGTGAAGAGGGTGCGGAAGGACCTGCCGCAGGAGCCTGTTTTTCAGAACAGAAGCTGCAACTTAAGTTCATTTAGTTCCGGATCTTCGCGGAAGGGTATCCTTGAACGGCCATTGGTCATGGTCATGATCCGCTCGAAGGGCTGTAAGGGGTACAGACTTGTATACATGGGTATATATATATATATATTTAGGCTGCTACGCATGTACGTATGCATGGCTTTCAGAGGATTTCGTCGGACTTTGGTATGGTTTGCTTGAGGTTGGGGCTCCTTAGGTTTATAGAAGCATAGAAGCTCCTCATACAGGGAAACTTGAAGAATTACCACGTGCTTACCCGGAAGTGCAATGGGAGTCTCTGCACTTTGGGAACAACGGGAGTGATATGACAAGGCGCGGTATGAGTCCGTCGAAAGCTTCGAACGCTTAGGTGCAGAGTCGGGGAAGAACATTGCTCTTCCAAACACCCGTGGATGGTCTCTATTTCCAGGAATGAGTAGAGCCATGGGCATGAGGCAAACATTCTCTTGCCACAAGCGCTAGATATTCGCCTGGCCCCAGCCATGTGATCGCAGAGGCATGTTCGTAGGCCTAACAAGTCATTCCAGCAGTATAATGGGAAAGGGGTGGGGGGGTGGGGGGGGGAAGTTCCGTGCTGAGAAAGTTGATTCGGGAGGCAACAAC
>CAJNIZ010044645.1:16027-44295 GCA_905231905.1 Symbiodinium pilosum | reverse complement strand
GATTTAGGGATATTGCCTTCTGACTGCGGCATGAAATCAACCCTGAGTAAGGATTAAGGCTTAGGGTCCCCCATACCCATTGGGGTTATATAGGGGTTATATTGGGGTAATATTGGGATAATGGAGAATAAAATGGAAACTACCATTTAGGGTTTAGGGTTTCGGGTTTAGGGTTTAGGGTTGTCGAAGGAGAACCTTGGGGGTAGTACAGGGGGTAGGTGGCTAGGAAAGCCATTATATATCATTCCACACAGTGAGTATGTAATGCAAAAGCCTGAATCGTTTGCAATATATAATCCTCGTATCATCCTCCTATGACTCTGGTACCAAAGCTCCCCTAAACCCTTAACCCTAAGCCCTAAATCCTAAACCCTAAACCCGAGGTCCTAAACTGCTGCAAATCTGGCCATGGTTGAAGGGGTTGGAGAAGGAAACGCTGGCGTTCATTTGGTCAAGGGCTGAGGGTCGATGGTGGCACCTTCATCTTACTGGGGAATTAAGGGAATATATCATGTAGGGTTTCGGGTTTCGGGTTCAGGTTTACGGAATACATTATGTAGGGATTATGTTCGCTTGTTCCCTACTAGCAACCATTAAGTCATTGTTTGTTTTTTCCATTTGTGGGGTTGTCCAAGACTTGGCCGTCCCTTCTGGGAAGTCTGCCTCAGTGAGATTATAGCTTTGAAGGGGTCTATGAGGGAGACCCCTGTCTCCGAAGATATCCTGAAGCCTAAGCTGGCCTGAACCCTAAACCTCCTCCGTACATTGCACCGGCAAGGCGGCCTGTTGTAGATTCCAGTCCTTTTTGCAAGGGTTGCATGGTCGTTTCCTTAAACCCCACTATAGGCCCCAATATACTACAGTCCTTATTATGGATCCCCGAAAAGTACCCCTATTTTTTGGAAAGTCTCACATTGGTGTGGGTTACATCAAGTTACGCGTTCGCTGGGGGGAAGGTAAGCCCTAGGCCAGAGTAACTGAGTTCCTTTAGGCTCCTAAGCCCTGTTTTCCGAGACCGGTTGAGCTGCTGTTGTGCATGTAGGGACCTACACAATCGCCATACTGAACGCTCCTTATGCCTCCTTTATTCTCATGGCCCATCTATATTGGGGACAATATTTAATATTCGGGCGGGCGGGAAGGGGAAAGGATTCGTTGCATCAGGCTTCTTGGGAGCACATCTTGCAGTTGCGTCGCCTGAGTCTTCAAGATTGCCAGCTGTGCAGTCATCCCTCTGTTGTTAACTTTACCCTGGGGATCCGAAGCTAGCAATATACATCGACCCTCCATGCACCCTCTATTTAGGCCTGAGTACCCATTGAAAAGGGGCCATAAATCCCCAGTTGAGGGTACTAGTTACTAGGAGGGCCATGGTCATGCTTTGGGCTTTTTCAATCCCGACGGTAGCTTGGAACCCCCCCGCTTTTAAGTCTGTCTAGGCCCCATAACCCACATGGTAGCTATGTGTGGGGCGGGGGGTACAGCAGAAGACTTCGACTTAACAAGTTGTGGGCGCTAGTGATGCCTTGCGCGTCCCATTAGCCCCCCATTTTGTACCCAATTTAGGAGGTAGGGTGAAAGTCTTTTTGGTTTAAGGTTTAGTGTTAGTGCACGCTGTTGAGCCCCTACTACACCCAAGACCCACCATTTATCATGGCGTTCAGGATTCGGGGTTTAGGGTTTAGCACCTAGTAGCAGCAGCTCAGCTAAAACACACCAAACCAAAACCTTCAAGCCTAAACCGTAGCCTTACACTCTCAACCCCATCCCCCAGTAAGTTGAGGCTAAACTCTAAACCCTAGAACCCTAAACCCTAGAACCCTAGAACCCTAGGACCCCAGTGCTCAAGATCCCTAGAAGCCTAGAACCCTAGAACATGTGCACCTTAAACCTTAAACCCCAACCCCACACCTAAACCCTAAACCCTAAACCCCAAAGTAAGTTGAGTAAACCCTAAACCCTAAACCCCAAAGTAAGTTGAGGTGCTGGCCGAACTCTGCCCAAGGCGTCTCCGCTTGGCGGGCAGCTGGCCCCTCGAGATGTCAGCCGAGGAGCCTTGTTTCTTACTGGTTGTCCGTAGGGATTCTAGGGGGTAGATCGGTTTTGGGGGCAGGTAGGTTTTAGGCTTAGGGTGTATATAGAGTTTTAGCGTTTACAGCTTGGTGTTTAACGTTTCAGGGTTATGGGGTTCGGGATTTTGGGGTTTTAGGCTCTAATTAAGGTTTACGGTAGGTTCCCCACTGGTGTTGGTCAATAGTGGGGACCTAGGGATCTCACTTGGGGCCCATGCAACCTTCTAAAAGGAGCTACGGGATGTATAGTATTTCTCCATTGATGGTAGCGTCCGATGGATGCACACATAAATCCGCATGCAATGACAAGCCTAGCGTAGACATTCAGGCCCTTGGCGCGTACCAAGAGCTGTGGTTACACAGCACTTGCTCCCTTGTCGTTCAAAATCGCCACCCCTAGAGCAGAAATCTAAAAGCGCGTAGTATGCACTCAGGGATGCAAAAAAAGCATGACCACATACAAAAGACGTTCCTGTAAATCAGGCCCCAACAGGCAAGCCTCTTCCATGAGACCCTCACATTGTGACAGCGTGTATACAAACCGGGGCCTAGCACAACAAGAAGACAACAGTCCTAAGAATCCAAATTATCGAAAAAAGGGCATGTATATGCACAACCCGAAACTGTAAGTAGTCCGGGTTCGAACGCAGCATCGCTGTAACAAATGCAGTTTGCAGCGCTGCATACAAGGAAACACAGGTGAGCCATTTGAATTCTCATTCGTTCATCGTTCAAGAGATCGCCCATAGCCCTAGCCCTGTCCAGAGTGCGCACGAACGGGATCATGATCTCGACGTTCTTCATGTGTAGCGGCCGAAGCCTCGGAAGCCAAACATTGAGTTCTCCGCATCGCCGCTGGCCGAAAGCCAGGCTATTGTGTTCGTTGGACTTCAAGTCGGACAAACGCATGCTTGTTGGTGAACAACCTTTTGGGGCTGGTGTATTTTTGCATGCCTTGATCAACCAGCGCCACCAGCGCCTTGTTCTCAGCATCCAGGGTGTCCTAATTCAGCAGGGCCTTGGGATGCAGCCTGGTCGCATTGTGGATAAGAAGCTCGAGGCGGGTCAAGCTAACGCCCGCATTACAAAGCTGACCAAAGCTGACTGCCGTCTCAAAGTTGCCAACCTTCATCATGATTTCCAAGCCTACTTCTGGAAGCTCGCCGAAGTAGCTTGTCTCATCCTCAGTGCAGGCTCGCCCATCTTTACCATCTTGCCCGGCCCCTAGGCTGAAGTCCCGAAGACCACATCGCGGAAGCCGCTCTCGGTGTCCAGGAAAAACATCACGCCGGCAAAGCCTGTCTTGTTGCGCACCATGTTCTGGCAGGCGCATGCACCCTCTCGTTTTCGAAGCGGCAGTCGGTGCGGTACGAAGTTGCGCCGTCGGCGAACAAGGAGGCAAATACAAAGTACACCTTGTCCTTCATATCGTCATAGCCCATGACATTCATGTAAGTCTCCTTCCTGACCTCTGAGCCCCCCTGACGGATGCTGTGATCCATCAGGCTCATGGCGTGCCCGTGTTTCCCAGCTGCAATTCGGCCATGGCAAACAAGGTATTGGGGCCACCGACTATCCACCGCTGGTGCTGGTGTTTCGGTCCCTGATGTATAGGGTTTAGGGCTTAGAGTGTCTCAAACGGGTTACCCTAGTTGGGGGGGTCTGTCGGGATTACTTCTGAGAAGTTGCTAGTATGGGGAATGGAAAGCCACATGGGCAATGACATGGAAACTGGGTTTCCTTTGGGTTGCTTTTGGGATATACATATATATCTTCGAGCATTAGGCTTAATTTGCTGGTTATCAGTCAAGAATGACGGAAGGACGACGGGATGGAAGCTATACTTAGGCTTGATGGTTTCGGGTATAGAGAACAGAAAGAAAATGGAAGTTACGGTGTAGGGTTGATGTAGGAGGTTGATGGAATGGAAAGGAAGATGGAAATCTGCTGGATTCATGATGTAGAGCTCAGGGCGTAAGAGCTTAGGGCTTGGGTTTTCAGGATCACCTTTGGGGGTTTGGAGTTCCGGGTCTAGCGGTGTGGCTCAGGATCTACAGCTGTTGGTTCAGGATTCGGGGCTGAGGTTCGAGATTGTTTTTCATGGTGACTGTTGGGTTTTGTGTTCGAAGATTTGGATTATGAATCTTAAACTTAAACCTTAAGCCACGCGTTCCCCCAAGAATCCTCTCCATGACAGCAATGTTCTATTAGGGGGAAGATTATATTCCCCAACACAAGCATGTAAGATTATGTCTTTCGGTGAGCTGTAGTCGTTTATAAGAAACAAAAATAGCCCTACTGGGTTTAACCACCAAAAATCTACACTATTTTTGCTTTGAGGCGGGTGTTTTAAACAGTGGAGATTCATAAGGATATTGGTGGCGTAATAATATTAATAGGGACATATTCGGTTTTAGAGAAATTGCGAAAGGGGTATAGAAGAGATTGTTGGAACATTTTCACAGGTACATAACGATTTCTAGGTGCGAGGGTTTGAAGCTTGCAAAAAAAGTGTTTAGTAAAATTAGGGCCTGGTGTTCGTGGTTAAGGCTTCATTGCTGTGTAGGGTTTAGGCTTGAGGGTTGAAAGCTTGTGTCAAAATAGTTTGGGACATTTCGAGTTCGGAGAACTTGTTGAGATGTGTGAAGCAACTCGGGGCTTGGGCTCTAGAAAGCTGGGGTTGGGGGTGGCAAAAGAGTGGAACTTCGCGAAAGACGTTCAAGCTTCAGGGTTCGGATATCGCATGCGGCTGAGGGCTGGGGGATGGAGAATTCCATGTAGCGTGCAAATTTTTTGGGTGTAGGGGTTTGCGTCTGGGATGTTTGATTTTGGGCCGTAGTGTTGGACCTTCTTCAAGCGGGTGCTACCATACCTGGGACTTTGCGAGGGCTAACTTGCTGGTTCGAATGCGCCATCGCAAAGAGGCACAGCCGCCGCCACCCAAGTAGGTTAGTCGCCATCATGTGGAGGCGGGTGGGCTTGAACCTTTCCAGCGGTTCATGAACGTGCTTTGAAAAGCCAAAATCTTGCAGCTTCTGAAGAGGCGGCACAATTCACAATTGTATCAGCTCGCCGCCAAAAACCGAGCATCGATGAGTGTGTGCTTGCCTGTTCGGGTACCTTCAGCGTCCTTGGCGCACGCGAATATTTGGCAGGGATTACCGGTGCGGCTCCCAGGGATGATATAGGGTTTGCTTCTTGCGAAGCTCCGAGAAAATCTTCATGTACCGCAACCGGCTCGACAGCGAAAACAATGCATTGGCCTTGAGACTATTTGCCGAATTCCTGACCCCGTGCTGAAACATTTTGGTCGGAATCTGCTCAGGACGCTATACGGGATGTACTGTCTTGTTGTTCGTGGAACCTACGGAGCAAAAATCAAGCTTCAGGTATTCCTCATGAAACTTTTTGAAAAAAGGAATTCTGCTGCTGGCACACAAAGATGTGCCTTCAAACCCCACGTCAAACCGGCATGGAAAGTATAGATGCACTGTGGTGGTGGTAGCCGTCCCAGACATGTTTAATTGTACGTTGTCTCAAATACGACTAGCGCGGCTTGTTCAGTTCGTGAGCATTTGTGTTAGCGCGCCAAAGCCCGCAGTCAGCAGATATGGCTTGTGCAAGAAAGTTCTGCAACCCCACACGCCTTCCACTTCCCAACAAGATCCGTCACGCAAATTTTCCTTCTCCCTATGCACAAGCTTTCTGTATTTATCTTGGACAACAGAAGGGTTAGAACAAGAGAACCCCTTTTCGTGAGTCAGATGGAAAGTGTAGTCAACTTGCGTCTTGATGGGCCTGATAGAGCTGTCTCTTTGGCCGATTCCTTCGTACATTGGGTTCTGGCCCGCGGAAGCAACGAGAAGACGTTATCTGTTCCGGGTTCCCCATACAGCTTGATTGTTAGGGATTTTTCTCCGAGGCATCACGTAGGGCACGTAAGGGGAGGTTGTCATGCTAACAGGAAGCCTCAGCCGGGTTTCCAGAGTTTTTGTCTCCGGGTGGGTGTCCCGCAGCTCCTGGCTTATTGCTTTGGGTTTCACTTGTTTGGTTGTTGTGGAAATGCAAAGCAACTTGGTGGCATGTGGATCTTCTGCAAGGATTGGGGTTTGACAGCCCTGGTTTTTTTTGAGACACTCGCATGACCACGTGAAGAATTTGGGTTTTCTTTTCTGGCATTATCTGTAAAGGTTGAAAGGCCTTGAAATGTTCCGACGGCTGCTAGCGGTATGGTTTGCTTTTGACAATCAAAGGTGGAAGTTGGAATTGCTAAGGATCTAAACATTTGGTGCAGCACATGTTTGGTTGTGCTCGTGCTTTGTTGGCCGCTTGTTTCATGCTCTGGAGTTTTGCATGGTCATCAACGTTCCTATGGTTCCACGTATGGGCAACCTTTTTGAAATGTTTTGCGAGCATTCAGGTGCTTACCTTTGCGTTGTGAAGCCTAATTTTTCCGTCCCAAGGTCATTCTCCCATATCCGTTGTACCGTTTCTGGGAAGTATTGGCTGAACGAATATCGCCGCTGAACATAATAGATATGGGCCCCTTCATCAAGGCAATATTTTTGACGAGCTGGCTAGTGCATCGTGTTTTGACGCGTGAGGACCTGCGGCAGCTGCCCTTCTTCCCTCTTTGGTCTCGCATGGCCGAGGCTTGGAAAGCTGTGCGTTGTAGGTTCTTGAACACTGACCGACGCCATGCAAGCACACGTTTTCTACAAGTGAAGACCAATTCATACTGGCAGGTAAGTGGTCGCAGGTGTACTTTTGACGCATTGTTTCATGACAACCAAGTGTTTTTGCTTTCTTGTTATTGTTTTAATGTGTTGTCGGAAAGTCCCGAACCCCAAACCACACCACACTCCCTTCACCTGAAAATTTCTCATGCTTGCCATATACGTAAAGCAGTCGACCCACAAGTTTGTAAACATGCATTGAGTGGTTTACAAAGGTGTTGATGACTTCGGATGTAGGGCTGCGGAGGCGGATTCTTGGGTTCTCAGGTTCCTGGCCCAGGCATAACTTCAGGGGCCGTTGTGGATCAGACCGATGTTTCATACTATACCTACCGGTGTGGAGAGTTCGAGCTCTTGAAGCCAGGCCTTGTGGTGTAGGATTTCTTGCCATGGCTCGGGCTCAGCATTTACCATGAACCTACGGACTCTCCATTACGAGTAAAACCACGCCTCCTACACTTGCCGCCTAAGGTTCCCCCTTAATTAGCTTGAGATGTCCTCAAGTATGCTTCATTTAAGGGAAACCCAAAGGAGGGTTTTGTACAGGGGCTGATCACGGAGACCATGATGAACCCTTAAGCCTTAAATTTTGAATCCTAAGGTGGGCTTCTGACAACAAAGGGTCTCAACGGTCCTCAATTTGACGTCCCCTTGACGATGCACTGAAGATCTTTTTTGGTGTATAGGGTTTAGTGGTTAGGGCTGGGTGTAAACATTTTTCAGCAATTTGCAACAGGCTTCCTTGCTGATTTGGTTCGGTTTGTGCCCTTTAAAGATTTGCATGTTTGCATGTGCCCTCTTTGTAGTCCTTTTGCCGAGGTTCCATGTTGGTTTAAGGGAAGGTAATCCTGATCCCCGAACCCGGACCTGCAAAACCCTAAGCCCGTGACCGCATGGTTCTGCGCCCAATGCCCGGGTTGAGCCCGCGCGGACAAAAATCAAACAACTCGAAACCACCTCGTCTCAAGCCCCGCATGGGAATTTCCCAAGCTCAGAGTCATTTACGCCCTAAACCCTAAACCCTAAACCCTTACACATTACCAAGTTGTTTCTACTTTTGAAAAAAGGATGCTCAAAGAGGAGCTTTTTTTTGTTGAAAGCCTCCCCCTTGTAGCCCATAACGCACACCCATTTCATCCCAAAACCGTTCAACTGTCGAAAGTTACCTTCTGCCAGAGAAACGTGGAAGCCCACTTCGGCCTCTTTCAGAAGGGCGATAGTCTTCACAGGTACAGGCACAGCTTGGGCCTTAAGCCTACCGAACTTGACAACTTAAACTCAAAAGTGTAATTCGCCCAGTACCTGGGAGTCATCTTGCCCTCACAAAGACTTCAACGGTTTCTTGTAGGCTTGCGTTTTGTCGGCTCAAAGTTAATGGATTTAGAATTTGTTGTAATGTGGCGCTGCAGCAGTTAGGCCACGGAGTCGCTTCGAGTGCATCGTGCTGTGCGACATGCCGTTATGGCCCCACTTCGGGCCTTCCACGCACTCACTCACCCCGCAGCGTCCTAGGCGGCCAAACTGCCAACACTTCGGCCTTGCGAGGGCTCGTTGTCAGGCCAGTTGAGGTCCCAGGTCTCTGACAGACTCGGCCCTATAGGGCTGTATGTTTTGTTGGTTTGGAAGTTCTGAGGGCCGGACGGTCGGTGGGCGTCATCGCGGTCGAGGGGCATAAGGACCACGCACCGTCGCAGGTGGGCGACGTATGCCATTAGTTTAGGTGAAAAACTTCAAAGGGATGTAACAAACCTAAAGTAGGTTGAGGTTGCAACTATCTTACCTACAGGCCCATGAACAACTTAGTCCTCTCGTCAGAGAGCCGCCCGCATATGCATCCTCAACGGGAGACATGATCAAAAGTTTTTGGGACCGCGGAGTGTTGAACATTCGCGGGTATCCATCAAAAGCCTAAACCCTAGACCCTAAACCGTAAACCTAAACCCTGAACCCTAAATCCTGATACCTAAACCCTAAACCCTGCACCCCAATGTATCTCCATGCAGGCATCCTCGACTGGTGAGCGAAGTGGAGAACGATACACTCCTTTTGCCCCTCGGCATTGCTTGAAGTTTGGGATTTAGGGCGCGCGGCAACTGTTAGAGTTTGGATACGGACTGGGTCCCCGAACCCCTGATCTTGACTTCGAACCCCATACCTTCGGGTTTGCACAACCAGTAGTCGCCAGGCTTGACGAAGGCGAACATTTTGGTGATGATAACCGAAATCCCTGATAAATTGAAAGGATCCCATGATTATCGTCGTAGTCCATTTACTGAAGGTACCGGTTCTTGAGGCCTCCAACTTTTGGGAACCCCCATCTAGCAGCTGGATGGGATCCTTGGAGCAAAAGCTTGGCCTACATTGGCCGACATAGACTACTGTCCTTTAAGAGGGTCCTTCCCTGGGGGAGGGTACACAGGTCAAAGACAAAGGTTTTAATCATGTCCATCCGAAATCCACTGCTGTTAGAATCACCCCTATATCGTGGCATGTAGTCGCCCAGGTACATCCGTCGACATGTTGAACCCCCTACCATGGATCCCCACACCAGTTGATAAGAGATCTTCCCGGTACGGTCTTGAATTCGAGGGACGTTATTTCTAAAGGGTGTGGGGGTTGTTGTGGCGATTATGGCAGGGGGTAGTTCTGTTTGATGTCCATGTAGTGTCAATGTATCTTTGTGCGCCAACCTGGGCTGTAACCGGGTTCGAGCGATGCGACCTTTATTGGGTACAGCTGCTGTGCCACATGTAGGGTATACATGGGAGCAGCATTGTCAAGAAGCTGTGGAAGAAAACAGGTATATCGACGCTAAGTCTGGATGGTTGTACTTCGAACTTGTATATGAGACCTCAACCCTTAGATCCATGGAAGCCACCCACTTAGGACCCTGGAAGTCGGAAGACTTGAAACCTGAACTGCATGCCCCATACTCGGGCCTATCAAAATGAACCTCCGGATTGTATGTAATCCTTGAAGGGACCCTCTATCATCTCGTTGTTTCAGGGTTTAGGACCCATATACCCTAAGCCTCTCAGAAATTAAAAAGCCCGGCGAAGCCCTTACCCTAAATCCCGACTCATCAGCTGGGGAATTTCAACCGTTTACGTGAACGCAATGCGTCCAAAAAACTGCTTATGTACGCGCAACAACAGTCCCATCCCAACTCTAAGCGACCCAAAAATCCCCAGCCTAGGCCCTAAACCCGCAGCCGGAAACCGTAATGCAGGGGCAAATGCCTACCAACATCAGCATGATTTTGAGGATCATCATACTAGCAATAGGGTAGCTGGTTTCAGAAAGAGTTTTCTGCGGGAGCGCAGGACTTGGTCCGTGAGTTTGTTCGTGCCTTGTCATTGTGCGAAAGCTTGAACCAATGCACAAAGAAGGAGTTGCAGGGCTTGAGGAGATTGAAAGAGTTAGGACTTGGGGTTTAGCTACGACAGAAAGCCCGGAATGATTCAGCGTTTGGGATGTGGGGTTTATAAGGTCTAGGTTGCTGTGTTCGAGTTCGAGCCGCTGGGCTTCCTTTTCTAGCTGTTTATATCCCACTGCCAAGCCAGCTTCTTTGTTTCTCCCGCAGGTAGCTTTGGGAAGGGTTTAGGGCTTAGGGTAGTTTAGGGTTTAGGCTTAGGGTAGTTTAGGGTTTAGGCTTAGGGTAGTTCAGGGTTCAGGGTTTAGGGCTTCGGGAAGCTGACAAAAAGGTTGCCAGACGCAAAGTCACATCCCGATGCCTATGCTGCAGGCCCTTACAAGAGCAAAGCCCAAACCCCTAATTTCTAAACCCCCAGACCCCCTAAACCCCTACGATCCACGCTCAATCCCCTGAGTCCTCAATCAGCCTGCGCATAGAACTCTGTTGCTTGGGCAAGCCACATGGGTTGGGACTTGCGACCCCCAAGTTGCAAGGGGCCATATACATGGCCCTGGTGTAGAAGCCTGCGCGAGTAGTAATGGGGGACATGCCCTAATTTATACTTAGGTTCCCAAATCTTTTAAAGGTATGCTGCGGTGGGCGGAAAGTTCGTCGCACTGTAACTTCTTCAGCGGCAGACACACCAAGCCCCCTTCCCTTACACTCCTCCAACAGCAGAAGGCCTCAGGTCCTCTGTGCGAAGCAATTCAAGTACATATTTTTCAATACTTCCTCTGCTAGCTAGGCGAGTGAAAAAAAGCTTGTCGGTACTCCAAGTCCTCCGCAATGTAGCATGAGGCAGATGCAACAAAGGATTCTGCCCGGCGAAGCATTCTGCAGTTAGGGCGGTTTCTGAAGGCCTGGGTTTGCATTGTCTTCTGAGTGTTCAGTCCCACTAGACCTGAACCCCCAAACCCTAAACCCTAAACCCTGAACTCTGAACCCTGAAGCCTGAAGCCTGAACCCTCCTACTACTAGACTACTAGACCTTAGCCGGGTAACCCGCATATACCCTGAGACCGGTTGTCGGCATTCCTGGGCCTTGTACCATCCTGGACCTGGAGCACTTTCATTTTGGACCATGGATTTGCGCGGACTGTGGAATGGCTTTCCCAAAATTAAGGGTACCTTTAAAGGGGGTTATATAGGGTAATAGGGGTTATATAGGGTTTAGGGTTCAGGGCGTACGGTTTCCCAAATTTAGGGGTACTTTTTGGGGGGAGGTCTTCATAATAAGGATTCCAGTATTTTGGGATCCATGTTGGGGTCCCCTTGTTTTGGGAAACTACCAAATAATCTGAGCAACATCGGTGAGCACAACGCGTAACTATCAGACTAGTTGCATTCTTAAACGTTACAGTTCAACGAGTGTTCAAGAACGACCGCGTCAAGGACAACAGCGATGGCATGCGGGGACAACATGACAGGAACCGCCACCGCCACCACCCAACAGCAGCACCAGCACCAGCACCAACAGAGTTACACCCCAAAACTGTGATTGCGAGCAGCTCCCGCTCTATCTGATAGGCACAGCTGATCCCAAACGCCGGAAGGAATACCATCATGCTAGAATTCATACCGCACCTTGCCACCACCCATCCCATGCTCACCCCAACACGATTTTGCGTTGAGATCAGGGTGTGGGGCTTAGGGTTTAGCGTTTGTCTCAAGGTTTAGAGTTTAGGGTTAGGAATGATGGTTTGAGGTTGAGGATTTATGGCTTGAGGTTTAGGCCTGGGGGTTGCGAGTTAGCCTCGATCGTGTTCCCGGCCCTACCAAGCTCTGGATCGGCATGTTTTCTGGGACAGTTTGGGGTTGAGAGCTGTGGGTTGAGGATTTAGGGTTTAGAGCCTACTGGCAAGCAAGTCGAGGTGAATTACAACCACAACATTACCGCGAGCCCAAACGTACATAGAAGGTTGAGTCTGTGGAAATATCTTTGTGCACATACGTATACATATATACAGTCCTTCGCTATGAGATGGCACACCGCATCTTTCAAAACACAAGCCTCAAGAATTCAGATAATCAAGCATTTTTCATCTCTAGGGCCCAAAGTTACAACCCTACTACAGTAACATGATACAATCCCCCTTCAACAGAAAGTAGGGTTTATATGTTTATGTTGGATAATGGAAAAGAAAATGGAAACTACCATTTAGGGTTCACGGTTTAGGGTTTAGGGTAGTCCCCCTCAAGTAGATGCAATATGGCTTTGGGTATATTATAATAAGATCCCCATAGACCCATATTCTATCTACTTGAGGGGGACTGTAAATGTAGGGTGGAACCCCTTGGAGTTGAAAACCTGAAAACAGCGCTGCAGCAAGTTCCAGGGCCCTGGCTGGAGCCTGTGACCAGGATAAGTTGAGCCTGGCTTACAGGGGTTTCAAAAAAATAGATCCTGTTCTTTGGTAGTCCGCATGGTAAAGAACATGGTCTAGGGTGGAGGGTTTAGGGGGGTTCCTTCTTCTCGAAAAGCACCAGATGCTAAGTGGAGATGATACAGGGCTTAGTGGCCGCCTGCATTTTCGGTACGCCTACGTTACCCTGAATAAGGCCTACAACAAGCATGAAGGAACTTTGGTGAACAAGAACTTGTAACCGCTGCCTAGTCTTTATGGGGATGCTTCCCAATGGTGAGAGTTCCCTTTCGCGATTGAAACGGACTAAATACAGATTTGAATACCACCACCACCACCACCACCACCACCACCACCACCACCACTACCGCCACCACCACCACCACCAGCACCCGCACCGTCCCGCACCCGCAACGCCACCGCCATCGGCCCTTTTGCCTTCTCTTCCTCTATGTCCCCATGTATGCCTAGACCTCCCCGTATATCCGTAAAAAATACTATATGTGCCTACGTGGTAGTTTCGCAAAATAGGGGGACCCCAATATACAGCCCAAAGCACTACAATCCTTAATATGGGACCTTCAAAAAGGTACCCTTAATTTTGGGAAACCCTAAACTATATAACCCCTATATAATCCAAAAGCCTAAAGCCTATATAATCCCTAGATAACCCCTAATTATAAAGCCCTGTGTCCTTACCTAAACCCTAAACCCTAAACCCTACACCCTAAGCCCTAAAACCCTAAACCCTAATCCCTAATCCCTAAGCCCTAAAACCCTAAACCCTAATCCCTAAACCCTAATCCCTAAAGCCTAAGCCCCAAACCCTAAACCCTACACCTTAAACCCTAAATCCTAAGCCCTAAAACCCTAATCCCTAATCCCCCAACCCTAAACCCTAGACCCTAATCCCTAAGCCCTAAGCCCTAAACGTCCTAGGCAGCGTAACCATTTGGCGCCTCAAGCGCCCAGAGCTGGGAGTGAACTTCGCTGGCCGATCGCCGCTGCAACGGAGCACCGAGGCCTCTTCCAGCGTGGCTAGGTTAAGGGTTTAGGGTTTAGGGTTTAGAGTTTGGGGTTTAGGGTTTAGGGTTTAGAGTTTAGGGTTTAGGGTTTAGGGTTCAGGGTTTAGGGCTTAGAATACCTAATATTATAAGGTTATATAAGGATTCTATAGGGGTTATATTGGGAAAGTGGAAAAGAAAATGGAAACTATAAGGATTATAGGGGCTATATATGGATTACAAGGGTATACCTTGGGGTTATATGGGGTATATATTGGGGGTAATATAGGGATAATGGAAAAGAAAATGGAAACTGCAGGGATTATAGAGGTTATATACTGTAGGGATTGTATGGATTATGGGGTATACCTTGGGGTTATATAGGGATAATGGAAAAGGGAATGGAAACTACTGCTTAGGATTTAGGGTTTCTCAGAATGGGGTATCAAATGGTAAAGAAAATGGAAAATGAAATGGAGACTACTATGTTGGAGTTATATAGAATTTAGGGTTTAGGGTTTAGGGTTTGGGGTTTAGTGGTTTGGGGTTCAGGGTTTTAGGGTTTGTTTTGGTTTTGGGTTTGGGGGTTATACAGGGATAATGGAAAAGAAAATGGAAACTTAGGGTTTAGGGTTTAAGGTTATTACCCCTAATAATGGAGAATCAAATGGAAAAGAAAAATGAAACGAAATGGAACCCTAGGTCCCTTTAAAGGGGTATATACGGATATATGAGCCATTGTCTAAACTCCTAGTATCCCCCTTAATAAGCCCTATAGTAGTCCCCTATATAATCCCCTATATAACCCCCCTTTAAGGAGTTTAGACTACAGCTCATAGAGGGATATTACCCCTATTGATGCAGAATGAAATGGTAAAGAAATGGAAAATGAAATGGAAACTACTATGTTGGGCTTATATGGAATTTAGGGTTTAGGAATTGGGGTTAGGGGTTTGGAGTTTGGGGTTTAGCGGTTTGGGGTTTAGGGTTTTAGGGTTTTAGGGTTTAGGGCTTTAGGGTCTTAGGGTTTAGGGTTTAGGGATTAGGGGCCAGAGCTTTTGACTTAGGACTTAGGGTCGAGGACCTAGGATTTAGGGCTTGGGGTATAAATATCATGTAGGGATCTACATCTACATAGGAATGAAAAAAGGGAGATGTAGAAATATGGCAGGATATGTCGGCATATTTCCTGACATGTAGGGTTATGGAGCATGAAATGGAAAATCGAATCCAGAGCAGCTTGTATTGCAGTTTAGGGTCCCATGATGGTCTACATGGAAATAGAAGGACAGCATAGGGTCAGCCATGAGGGGTTCACTAGCATCTTTTTCAAAAAGCTCAAAAAAGGTGCAAGACATGGCTTCAGGCTCAGGTTTACGTCTGTCGCATAAGGCTTACAGTGCGACTACAGGGGTTTAGGGTTTAGGGTTTAGAGTTTTCACGTGCCGCAACGCGGAAGGCATCGACCTGAACGGGAACTCCAAAGAGGTTACACCAGGACCACATCATGCTAAAAGCCCTCGAGAGTTGCACCCCGCTCTGAACCCAAGAATCCAACCATATTTTACCATGTACCTCATGTATACCTGATATATCCCTAATGCTTTTCAAGGCACCCTATGCTGCAACCGCAGCATTAGGAAGAATCCACACTGTCCTTTCATAATCCTTGCTCATAAATATGTATCCTTAGGAATTTGAAAGGTAGTTCGATGCTGCAAACACTTCTTATACACACATATGTAGACGCATACATATGTGCATCTTTGTTTGAGGGCGTGGTGTCCGGCTTCAGGGTTTGAGGAGTAATGTTCGATTCAGGGGTCCAGGTTTAGGGGCTTATACAGAACTCTTGCATGCTTGTCACTCGGGCCATCTGACATGTGGTTACATATCATTCAACTTCATTTTATGCATACCAACATACTAGCACGTACATAAATGTATATGCATACACATACATACGCATTTTCTGTATAAATGTGTAAGTGTAAATATATACACACTTGGAACCCTCCCAACCCTAAACCCTAAACCCCAAACACCCTAAACCCTAAACCCTAAACCCCTAAGCCCTAAACCCCCTAAACATCCTAAACCCCAAACTTGTTCTTTTCCTGCCCAGCCCCTAAGTTGCACACCTCCGGAAGCCACTTCTGCAAGTCGAAGCTCTCGAAACGCGTCTGTGGAAAGCCTAGCATCATGCAGGGTTTAGGGTTTAGGGTTCAACACCCAGGGTTTAGGTTTTAGGGTTTTAGGGTTTAGGGTTTAGGGTTAGGGTTTAGGAAAGCCTGGGAGGCGTCAGGTGTAGGCACTAAGGCAATGCGCACGTTGCGCCACACCTTTGGCAGGCGGCCCAAGTCCATGCATCGGCGCCAAAGCGCCTGGAGGGACACGAGAAACCCGTCAGGCAGCCTCTCCCAGGAAGAGGCATCCCACTGATCAAGGCCTGCAGCGGTGAGACCAACTTTGTGCACGGCCCGGCGAAGCATCACCAGGTCAAAGTTGGCATTAGGCTCAGGATGCTCAGGCACGGGGGGCAGCACTTGGCGAAGAGCTTCCAAATGGTCAAGGTCAACGGGCCCCTGGCGTCAGCGTTGCTCCCATTCCTCTGCCAAAAACTTGGCAAGCTGAGAGGGGGAAACGGGTGGCCCGGGAGGAGACGGGGGAGGGTCGGCTTTGACTCAGGAAAGCTTTGCCAGGCTTGCAGACGGCTGTCCGCAAGACAAGCAGCCACTTCATCAGCAAGGGTGTGGAGGCGAGCTGTGACGTCAGAGTCCGTCCAGTCCCAGTGCTGCAGGTGGGCAAAATCAGGAGGGAGATCAGCAACCGCCCATGGTAGGGTGCTTGACCCGCAGCCCAGGCCTCTCTCAAAAGTGCGAACAATCAGAAGGCTGGCGCGTGCGAGCTCACTGTCCTCGTAACTGTCCTCGTTTTTGCAGCCTCGGAGGCGCCATTCTCGTAATTGTCCTGGTTTCTGAGGTAGCAAATCTGAAGAAAAGTGCCAACTGTCACGAGGTTGGTGGGTGTTCTGGTCACGGTCCTCGTAGCTGTAGCTGTCATGGTTTTGATATTGCAAACCTCGAAATGCCAAGAGTTAAAGGATGGTGAGTGTCCTTGTCACGATCGTCGCGACTGTCATTGTTTTTTGATGTTGCAAACTCCAAGAAAGACGACGGTCACAAGGATGGTGGCAAAAATGCCAGCAGTCAAAGGGAGGGGATGGTGCTTGTCCCCGGCCACTTACGCCACAGAGGGAAAGAGGAAACCACCCACACCCCAGAGGAGGAGGGGAAGATCTGACCGACCTGAAAAAAAGCTCTATACTGAATGCTAATTCCATATGAGCCGTAGTTTAGACTCCGTAAAGGGGGGCTATATAGGCGATGATATAGGGGACTATGATACGGGGTATTGCGGAGGATACTCCAGTAGGAGTTAAGACTATAGTGTGGTTTCAACTAAAAGGACAAGTCGTTGCTTCGGGCTGACAATCAATTGCAGTTCTGCGGAGAATTGTGGAAGAGGAAACCCACCCACATCATGGGGAGGAAGGGCAAAGAACTGAATGACTTCAACAACACAAAATAGTTATGACAGCAAGTGAGTAAGACAACCACCCACGCCAGAAGGGCAGCTTGACCCAGCATGTGGTAACAATGGACTTCGGGATTTGGACATTTCCATTTTATGTGCACGCAGAACATTCCCTCTTAACCTTTTGCCTTTCAAATAAATCCTCGAAGGGCTCTTTTAGGATCCCGTGTTCGCTTGCTCAACATTCTGAGAAACTCCTAACCTCGATCCCGTGGGGATCGTGTTGGGATACATATATATATATATACATATATCCAGGGCTGCAACGCCCCCTTCCCCTCAATGGTATGGTGCTGGCATAAGTTTCCACAATTGCCAGTATATTGGTAATTGATTGCCGCCATGCAGCATCACGACCTGCTGTTGCTGAGGTCAATCAGACTTTCCTGCACCCCCCCTTGTGGTGTGGTGGGTGGATGTCAGTTCATTCAGCTCGTTCCCCTCTTCCTCGTCCTCAAGCTGTCAGCATTCTGTTTTCCTGAGAGTATTCACGCCGTCTCTTCCTGGAGAACCCTAATAAAGGTATCCGGACACCACCCGGGCTTCATGCGAACTGGCGCCACTCCACTCTTTGGAACACAGGTGGAACACTAAACTCTCGACCCTAAAACGACTCCGCAGTTGGTTGCACAGTGGATACAGGGCCCCTGGAACAATGCGGGGAAGCACCTTCTGACCGCTCTCGGATCGCAATCTGGAGGAGAGCTTTGTCCTGCGATTCACAGGGAAGCCATGTAAGCTCCAAAGCTGATGGAAACGACTACATGTACATATTGGGATGGCAAGGAGCTGTCAAACTACTGCTCGATAAAAGGAAAGCCCTAGGAAACTACTAGTGGTTTCCATGTTCAATTCCATTGATATGTGTTAGCCGCCTGCTACTGCCTCTGGGCTTAGTGGAAAAGCATACCAAAAAACCAAGGAACAGTTTGGTGAAAGCCCTGGAACCTCCCCCTTACACCCAAAGCCTTGCTGGGTCCCTTTCTAATCCCTGAAACCTACACCTTAATCCTAAAACCTGAGTTTAGGGTTTAGGGTTTGGGGTAAACTCCAAACCCGAAAGCCTGAGCCCAAAACCTCGGCAAGGAAAACGTAAACGTCGCCGGCTGGGAGGCCAGCAGGCAATTTGAGGCGAACCTGCCATGGTAATTGGGACTTGGGATTTGTCGAATTGGGGTTGGGGGTTTAGGTTTCAGGGTTCAAGGTTGGGGAAATGGGGTTTATGTTGGGGATTTGGGAAATAGGATTGCAATGGGTCAAACTGCATGGATGTTAATATCAGTATTCGATACTTTATACCCTAGCATGAAAACTCTAAACCCCAAACCCTAGCATCAGCAATGGTATTCATCCAAGTTGCTGCTAAGGAACTTAAACTAAGTTACTACGATAACAAAACCCGAGTATCTACTGTATACCTGAATTATTGCAAGCGAGTTTCCTTAACAGCAACCCAGTCATGTTAGCCCTACACCTTCAAAGTAAACCTAAGCCTTTAAACTCCTAACCCTAAGCCCTAAACCGTAAGCCCTAAACCCGCAGCCCTAAACCCTACACTCTAAACCCTAAACCGAAAACCCTCATCCCTTTTTCACCTGGCTCCCTGCAGCTTATCCTTGCCTGCACGGAGCCGTCTGCGCTAGGTCTACCTGACCGAGCCTCATCAAGTTCTAGACAGTTGAGGGTTTAGGGTATAGGGTTGGGGGCTGCAGGGGTCAAGGGTTTTTCTTATACAAGGACTACATAGGGCTTATATTCCCCTGTTCCCTATGTTGAATTATGTTGTGTGTAGGGCTTGAGGGTTCAGAGTTTAGGGCAAAGCGCGCAGAGTTGAGGCGAAGGGTCGAGGAGGAATTCAGGGGCCCTGGGAAGATACCCATTGAGGCGGAAAGGAACAGAGCAGGATAGACCAAAGGCAGGCATTTCAGTGCTTTACGGCAAATCCAGCCTCAGAGGGAGCG
Source organism: Symbiodinium pilosum (assembly GCA_905231905.1). Classification (NCBI taxonomy): domain Eukaryota; class Dinophyceae; order Suessiales; family Symbiodiniaceae; genus Symbiodinium; species Symbiodinium pilosum. The sequence continues at coordinate 25,147 of CAJNIZ010044645.1, read as the reverse complement.
CTCCCCTTGGTCTCGGTGGTGCAGGAAACGAGCTGAACCTGGTAGAGAACTGCCACATCAGGAAGACACCACACAAGCTCTGAGATAGGCTGCCCAGAAATGTCGCGCCACTCACGTTGCAGATCGCACCTTCGGGAGCTCGGAGTCTTTGGAGCTCCTAATTGCCAGACTTGCGTGGGCTGAGCATGCTGCAGAAACATTTAGACTCAACTCGTAGAACCTGCTGCAACAACAGGCTTCAAGTCTCTCCTTGTACTTGACGTCTCTGCGGCCTTGTCTGATCCAGCCTTTGCAGAGGCTCTAACAAAGGAAGCGCAGCACTGGCAACTACACACCTTGCCTTCTACACTGCAAAATGCATGGCCATAACAGCAAACAAGTGGCACTGGAGGGCGGCTTCAACAAGACCTGGCATAGGTCTACATGGATCACATGTCCTGTCGTGGAATCCATTTCGTTTGGGCAGTGCTGTGTCCCTTTGTTAGGCCCAGGTTTATGTCCCAATGATCCCCAAGGAATGCTTCTGGTCACCAGTCTGTCTGACTCTAAACCCTAAACCCTACAACCCTAAACCCTAAACCCTACAACCCTAAACCCTACAACCCTAAACCCTACAACCCTAAACCCTAAACCGGCAATGTCTACTGTACAGGACAATGCTTCAAGCCATCCGCGGAACCTTGGCCATGAAAAGAATCGGGGGGGGTACTCAAAACATGGGGGCGACGGGATGACACCACGGACATGTAGGGACCTTTTGGGGATCCCTATAATAAGGACAAAAGTATATTGGGGTCTATATTTGGGTAGCCTAATTTTGGGAAACCACCCTACACCCTAAACCCTAAACCCTAAACCTAGGAATTTTGAAGGTTCTGAGGTCTGAGGCCTTGCTTCAGGAGTCTTTCGGATACATGTTGAGAATCTTTCGGATACATGTTGAGAAAGTCTTAACAACCTTTAGGGTTTAGGGTTTAGGGTATCAAGGTCCCCCTACATACCCCTAAATGCACCATAAAACCAATAACTTAATAAAGAAAAAACTATGTATGACATAAAACATAAAACCATACAACGGCCCTATACATCCCTATGATCATCCTAACTGAACTATCGTCTGAACTCCTGATATCCCCCTTACTAGCCCTACAGTGGACCCCTACATAATCCCCTATGTAACCCCCCTTAAGGGGTTTAGACCCTAAACCCTAAACCCTATGTAATCCATCGCGGACTATAATCCTCGATACAACCCCCCAGTTAAGAAGTTTAGATTATGACTCAAATATCCCCTCTATCCCTCTTAACCCTAAACCCTAAACCCCAAACTCTAAACCCCAAACCCTAAACCCCTTTAAAGGGAACCCCAAAACACTCCGTGCCCGGAGCACCACTACGGCAGTCATGTTGTCGCCGCCGAGGCCATGCGTTTCGCGAAGATCTTTGGAAACCTGAGGGTTTACGGACTCAAGGTTTAGGGTTTCTTACTACTTAGGTTTTGGGGCGAACTTTTGCCTCTGAAATTGTGAAATTACGCAAATTGGAAAACCCAAAGCAATGGTATGCTTATATGGGCTTGAGGGTTTAGGATTTAGGGTTTAAGGTGTAAGGTTTAGGGATCAAGGGTTAGGGTTTAGATTTAGATGTCAAGGTTTAAGGTTTAGGGTTTTGGGTACACGGCTCTTCGAGGGCATAGGGAAACGGAGAGTGGGGCGCCAAAATTTCTTGAATAGGGCTGATAAAAGGGGGGGAGGGATATTGCAAGGAAACATTGGGATGTATGAGGATATAGGATGAGGGCGGAGCGGAGAAGAAGATAGAAGCTGCCAGTTGCTTACCGCTTAGGATTTCTTGAGGGTTTAAGGTCCAGGGTCCAATGGTGGGTTCGTAGGGAGGTGGGGAACGGATCCCGGCTGTTCAGCACTCTTTTCGGCGGTTTGCAATGCAGTTGCGCGAAGGCCATATTTGACCGAGCTCTCCACTAGCCATAAGCACACCTCCGATGAAGCCCCCGTGCTCACAAATGCACCCCTTTCACACGAAGCATTCCGCCTTCAAACAGCGTACCGCCCTGATCCTTCTCTGCTCACAGATGCCGCCCTTCTCACAAAAGCCAGCATGACTCTTCTTCCAACACTGACCCTCCTCCAGTTGCATGATCCCATGATCTTTGCTGTCCTGAAGTGTGGTGACACGGGCTGCCAAGGGTCCTGCTTCAAGACTTCCAACCATGAAGATGAGTCACTGCTCAATCTGTATCAATCTGTTATATATGGGGGGTTCTTGCTAAATTTGATAAACGATCCTTCCAGATTTGAACTCAGGAGGCCGCTGCTTCTGAAGCATTGCTTCTCGCTGCGCGAACTTGTGCAAACAGCTGACGAGTAGCTGTGAAGCGGCAACGGGCAGTGGCAGAGGCACATCTTTCTGCTGATGGATGAGAACTAGAGACTTGGTAGTTTCCCAAAATTAGGGGTTCCCCAATATAGACCCCAATATACTATGGTCCTCTTTATAGAGACCCCCAAAAAGGTACCCCTAATTTTGGGAAATTCCCATTTAATGGTCTGCTCCAGCTTGACCTGCGAGGATGCGGCATCCTTCTCCGCGCTCGCTGCGCCAAAGTTCGAGGCTGCTAGCTCCTCCATCAGCTGCTGCTGGTGTACTTTGGCAGCGTCGCCACTCCATCTTTCTCTTGGAGAAGCGCGCTGTATGCCTCCTGATAGAACTTCAGGCTTGTATTCGGGCTGTACCGAATGATTCTAGCGAATCGCGAGCTCTAGCGCATTGAATGCGCTGGAGCTGGCGATTCGCCAGGGTCTAGGGTTTAGGGTCGTGTGCCTTTATTCAGGAGCGACCTATGTGTGCTCGGATCCCCTGGCCCTACCGTGAAGCCTCCGTCTGAAAAAGGCCTCTCCCCGTAAGAAGCTGATACTCATTGATACCCCCTGAAATTCCAAGTTATCAAAAGATGAGCCCGTCACGCAATCATCCAGCAGAGCCTCTAAGGCAAGCTCCATGGCCTTGGCACAGAGGCATCAAGCATTGAATTTAATCCCCTCCCCTTACTAAGACCCCTCACCAACTACCAATGAATACCCTCAATAAAGTACCAATATGATTGGGTTGTTTTTGGGGGGTGGAATTAGGTGCAGAGCATCTTGGGAGGGCATCTAATCGCAAGCATTCAAATCTTGATTCAAGCTCTACCGCGGACCAGGTATAGTAACCATATACAGGTCGTCAGAAATCAGCAACGTGTATATGTATATATATGTATATATGCATGTATATCATACGACGAATACAAGGGACGCGCTAAAAGCAACAGCCCCCCACTCGTTCTTCGGCATTCTCGGCCGACGGAAGGCGCCGGCGCAGGAAGTCGACGGCCTCCAAGCAATTCAAGCCAAGGCAGAAAAGGCCCAGGGTTTCGGGTTTAGGGCTTAGGTTGGGGGCTGCAGAATATGGAGTACCCCAGCGGTACTGACAAGTAATGGGAGTGGTGATAGCACTACGATGTACGGCAACTGTGGGGCGCACGGAACACGTGGAAACGTGGCAAGCAGTCTGGTGCCGTCCCACAGCAAGCCCAAAAGAGTAATCATTTATGACAAGCTCAACGCATAGGTCATCCTTATAATCATAGAGTGTAGCAACCACCAGGTTCAGGGTTAAGGGTTTCAGATTTTGGTGGTTTAGGGTTTAAGGTTTTTTATGGTTTAGGGTTTTTAGGGTCTAGGATCTATGGTGTTTAGGGTTTAGGGTTCCAGGGACCTTGGGCACATCTGGTCGCAAGCGATTGTGAAGACAGGGCGCAACTAGATAATGCGGCCCGTGCCTTGCCTGCTGGTTGGTCTTTACATCCCACACGCCATCACAACAAATCAGCAGAAACCTGCCAGAATTGGTGGCGTCAACCAAACTCTGAGCTGGATGAAGCAACCCCCCTTATTGTTACGACTAGTATTACTATTACTATGATTATATGGTGACTATTAGTATTACCATTGCTGGTACTATTATTCGTGTGAATATCAGTTTTATTTTGATCCGCGGGACAAGTACAAAAGTCAAACATGCTGGAAGCTCTCATCTTTCTCGGGATCCCGCTCCTGGGCTTGGAGGAACGTGGGGGTTTCCCAAAATTAGGGGTACCCTTTTGGGGGTCCCCATAATCAGGATTATAGTAGATTAGGGTCTATATTGGGGTCCCCCTATTTTGGGAAGTTACCATGTTTGTTTTGCAAAATGATAGGAACCCCGAAGCGAACTGAGGAAGGTTCTAGATTGCGTGGGGACCATCTTATTAAATTCCGATGCGAGATAACCTGACAGATGCTCAAAGACAGAAGTCATACAGTTGCTGAAGGCCAACGTACGGTCTGCAGAAGAGAGACACACTTTTCCTTGTACTTGCGGCTTCTTGAACATGCTGTTCAGAGCTGGCTGCAAGCAAGGGACTCGGAAAGTGACATCCGGCGTCGCGCAAATGACCTGCTCCTCTGGAGGTCGATTGAGGTCCTCTGCCAGAGTGACACGCTCCCCCTACACACGTGCAATCTGCAAGTGGACCTTGGTGGCTTCTGGGCTCTCCTAAGCCCTGTACTACCCCGCTTAGGGTTGATCCGCTGATCAACCTTTCATAAACCCCAACTGAACCTAATTCAGGGAGAACCTCGGGAGCTTTGTCCCCTTAGCAGATCACTGCCATCTGCAAGCGGGATCGCTTTCAAGTTATGCGCTTGTCTGGGGAAGTGGAAAGGTAAACGTGGCAAATGAGATGCCTGCGAAGAGGTTAATGATCGCGTGTGCAAAAGCCAGAGGCCTACAAATGAAGCCTGCTCTAGCTGTTGCAGCCTACACTTGTCCCTGAGCTTGCCGCTGTCAAAAAACAGTTGGCTCAATTGCTCTGGCAGCAATCCTTCTTGTACTCCAGATCCCCGAGTGCTCGTGAGAGGTTCAGGTTGCCGTTGATGCGGTGTTGGCCGGCCCTCGGCCAATGATAGGGAATTCCCAAAATTGGGATACCATTGTGGGGGGGTCCTGATAATAAAGATTATGATATTTGTGGGTCTATATTGGGGTTCCCCTATGTAGGGGAACTCGTGGCCCAACATGTGAAGGAACCCACAGGATGCACTCCAAATGCTGCATGCATTTCGTGATAGGTTGGGAAACTAGCCAATGCTGCAGCAAACTGCAGTACTCTTACTGGTTCTAAGTAGGGAATAATGGAATACAATCCCGACATAAGGTCCCTATATAACCCTTGTATAACATAATCCATACAAAGAACCAGTAAGTAACAACTGCAGGCCGCGGATTTGCAGAGCTACGGCTACAAGATGAGGAATCTGCTTGATGGCCAGGGTTTAGGGTTTCAGGGTTTAGGATTTAGGGTTCCGGTTTTCAGGCTGTAGCCTGAACCGTTGAGGGTTTTAGGGTTTAAGGGTTTAGGGTTAAGGGTTAGGCTATATCTTGCTCAAGCCCTTCAGAGTCTGCACATGAGCTATAGCCTAAACTCCTAATATCTCCCTTACTAACCTCGGCTTTAGGGTTTAAGGTCTAAACTCCTAGTATCCCTCTTGGTGCTGCCTATACTACTCCCCTATATAATCCCTTATATAAGCCTCTTGCAGGAGGTCAGACTATAGCTCATGTAAGTTTCGTTGACCTTCCGCTGGCGAACCCTCCACTTACAACTACGACAATGATCTCGCTTTGAGCTCACTTTCCAAAATTGTTGATCATCAGGAGCGCCTCGCAATGCTGACTTGTTCACGCAAGTGCTGAACAAGCCTCACAAGCTCTCCGAGCCCCTTCAGCCTCCTGCCTCCCCACAGTCACATTGACATGATGAAAGCTCCACGCATTTTGAGACAACCGCTAATCAAATCCTGGGCCTTACCTATGTCGGAGGGATGCACCCGCTCAAACCCCCTAATCGCAACTTTTCTAACGGCAGCAAAGCCAACAGAATCTCCATACGAGAACTTCGCTGTGGACGGAAAAACCCGACACCTCAGGGAGAGGCTGTCCCCTCAATGATCCTAGATCAGCATCATCATCATCATCATAGATAGATTCGTATTTCTCAAAATTCCCATCCAAAATCTGTGTACTTGTAACCCCTTGAAATCCCCACATATTCAAATGAGTACCCCCCCCCATTTTGAAAAAACCCTATGTCAGCCCTCTAGCCTGTATCCACGGACTACAGACTGATGCTCAGTTGAGTGAGGGCATGGATACTCAACACTAATGCCAACATAATCCCTTAGCCCTAAACCCTAAACCCTGAGTAAATGTCCGAATAACAGGCATCACCATTTCCAACCAAGCCCAAAGCCAGAATCCTAAACTCTGCAGACAGTAGCGTCCACCATGAATCCAAAACCCTAGATACGGTAGCGTTCTTTTTCTTTCCCATCCCACGATGTCCCAACCCCCCAAAACTCCAAACCCTAAACCCTATATAACCCATGACAATCGTTTCCATTTTCTTTTCCATTATTCCCATATAGCCCCAGTATAACCCTACTCAGAACAAGGCCCGCAGCTCTCCACCCAACCGCCAGCAGCCTATGGCTCCATTCCATTTGAAGATATTGGGGTTATATGAGCCATAATCCAAACTCCTTACAGGGGGTTTAAAAGGGGGATTATACAGGGGACTATTATAGGGGTTATTAAGGGGGATACTAGGAGTTTAGACTATAGCTCATATGGGAATAATGGAAAAGAAAATGGAAACTACTATAATGGGTCATATAGGGTTTGGGGCTGAGACTTCAAGGTTTTTTCATTGTACAATCCCGAGAAGTCCCTCTATAATCCTTACTGCCCCTGTAAAAAGGATCCCGAAGTAGGCTGCCATGGGCTTAGAGCTTTGGGGGTGAAGATTTGAAGCTCTTCGGGCTTATGGCTCTGATTTTTTGGGGTTTAGGGTTTATAGTCCCCCTTAAGTAGATAGAATATGGCTTTGGGTATATTATACTAAGATCGCCATATAGCCCATATTCTATCTACTTAAGGGGGACTACAGGCTTGGGGCTTTAGGGTTTGCGGTTTACGCTTGGGGCATCGGAGCTGAGATTCTTGGGTTTTCGGGCTGAGAGCTGTTGGGAGGCAAGGTTTGGGGCTTAGGGTTTAGGGTTGGGCTCAGGGCTCAGCACGTTTCGAGCAGAGTTTTAAATTCAGTGCTTAAGGAAGCTTAGGGTTTAAGACTTTAGGCTGACGGTGTACATTGATGGATTTAGGGATTGGGGCTTGGAGTTAATGTTTTTGTGTTTCTTGCTTAGGGTTTCGGGGTTCAATTTAGAGGTGTAGGGTTTGGAGCATAAGGCTTCAGAGCTCACATCTATCTCTGATTTTCCGTAAAATACGAACAGCAATTTCTTTGTGATCGTATAGGAATACTTCAGGTTGAGCAGCAGGGGTGGGGTGTTGAATAGTCAAGGAGGGGATGGCCACGTTCAAGCACACCTGCAGCAACCTCGATAATCACGGTCTTCACGAACTTGGGTCCCCAAAGAAGCCAGGTTCCAGATGTCCACTGTTTACGTGATACACTGTGAATTTTGAAAAAAATCTTCAACAACGAAAGGTAACACTCTCCACACCAGCAGCTTTCCTACAAGTTACGGCCCTTGCACTAACCCAGAACCTAAGCTCTGGTCGGAGAAAACTCAAGGCCACTGTTGAGACATTCATTTCATGAACCCTACTACATGGGATTGTCTCCCCATACCACTCGGAGTTGCTCCTGGCCTCAATTCGGCGCTTCTCGCGGGGATCATTTGGCTTGTGATCCTGGCAGTCACAAACAACACCCAACACCTCAACACATAAGCTTGGTGCGTGCGGCTATGGCACCAGTATGAGCGAATATCTTTCCACGAATCCTTTTGTGAAGCGACCCCTGCTCCCGAGAAATTCCCTGACGGAGCACTACGAAGCCACATGGAGGGCCTCAAAAAAAAATCCTTGTAATCCTGACTAATGGCCCCTATCAATCTGCCTACCGTCATCACCTTGTGGTCCCAACATAAAACCCAAAAAACATGAATCCTGATTAGCAGGGGCGGACCCCTTTTCCTTTCAAATCCTAGACCCCATAAACCATTATACAATCCCCTTATGTCTTTTCCGTTTGATTCTCAATTACTCTGGACTTGTAGTATCTCCGCAGTTCCTTACCCCAGACCTAGGCCTGAAACCTTGAATCCTAAACCCTACACCCCAAACCCTAAACTCCAAACCCTTAGCCCTAAACTCCAATCACATATCCCTAAGGTCCCTATGCTACCCCTGCAAGCCACCTCACTCAGAGCGATCGCTTTCCCGCCGCTACACAGTACGGCGCGACTGCAGGGCAGGTCAGAAGTAGTGGAACCGGGCGGAGCCCTAGGAGCAGTGGACTCAATTTGTAGTATATCCCATAAATAGGTCCCGACAAAAACCGGATATATTCCCCTATAGGTTCCCCCCAACCCAAATTTAGTCCGTAGCTCATAGGGTTTAGGGTTTAGGGCAGGCTCAGGGTTTCGGATTGAGGTTTTAGGGCTGATGTCTTAGAAGGTTGAGGGCTTACGGGTTCCATCTTCAGGCTTGAGGGTTTTGGGTTTGGAGGTGGAGAGGATTAAGGGGTTTGGGGTTTAGGAATCATGTCCCGTGTTGTAGGTAGATCCTTGGATACGTAGCCCTGAAAACCTACCAGAGAACCTGACTGTTCCGGGTTGCGGGATGCCCATCATGATGGTTTCCGGGAGTTGATGGTTTGAGAAAGTCTCGTGTCCTGTTCCGACATTCCGAACAGAATACCAGCCTATCTACCAAATATGTCAGCAGACGAGTTGCTGCGCAACCGATGTGCTTGTATGCCTTTAGAGGTTTTTGCAGGTTCCACTCCCTTCCCTCTCATACATTACAGAGAGGCGGTGTCGAATAGACCCCCCTAGAATGTTGATTCAAAACTACCCTAATATCTCAAGGAGTACAAGGGGTACTTCGTAAAGGGATTAAATAGTAGTTTCCATTCTCTTTTCCATTATCCCTATATAATCCCTATATTACCCCTATATTACTAGATCACCCCTATATTACTGTATTACCCCT
>CAJNIZ010044645.1:0-13586 GCA_905231905.1 Symbiodinium pilosum | reverse complement strand
CAGTGCACCTGCCAGCACTTTCAGACCCTGCAGCACGTGCGTGTCGTGTTCGGGGGGGTTTTTTCCCCGCCGCGTGCCTACTACTACTACTACTACTACTACTACTACTACTACTACTACTACTATTACTTTTTACTACTACTACTACTACTACTGCTGCTACTGCTGCTAGTGCGAACTACTCATTACGATTAACAATAAGAAAAATTTGTGCTGATACTAAAAGACGACGACTACTAATACTACCGCTACCTGCAACTTGACCCTCTGCTGCGTCTACGCCTCCTCCAGAAGTGCCCCAAAGACCGCTGCTACTGCTACTGCTCCCGGTCTTGCTGCTGCTGCTGCTGCTGCGATGGCGGCAGCCGCCGCAGCCACTACCATGACAATGACGACGATGACGAAAGCAACCATGACCCCAGGCACTGCTATTGGTCTGGTAAGGAATATTAACCCCAAAATGGAGAGTCAAATCAAAAAAGAACGCAGAAAAGCAAGGGAAAACTTGGAATGTATGAGGCATGCAGGGGAAATCACCAATACTTGATTCTAGCATCCATGAACATGGTAGTTTCCCTAAATAAGGGGACCCCAATATAGATCCCAAAATACTATAATCCTTATGGTAAGGAACCCCAAAGAGGTAGCCCTAATTTTTGGGAAACCCCTACATGTCTATCACTTGACCCTTCATCCCGGTCCTCGGGGAGATGACCGCTGCTGAATCTGGCCACCTGCAAGGCTCAGTAACCCCTCCCCTATTCTAAAACCTATGGGTGGTTGTCAAAATTAGGGTCCCTTTTTGAGGACCCAAAAAGGGACCATAATTTTGACGACCACCCATATAAGTATAACAATTTTACTGTTACTACTCATAATGGTAATGGTAATAATAATGATATTAATGATAATAGGTTTAGGCAGCTGTCGTGAAATATTCCTTAAAGTGTTGAGAATGTACTACTAGGGAGTCTGCAATTCTATGGTTGCAGGTCTTGTATAAGAAGGGGATTACTTCTTTCTTCGTCACACAAGTCTGTCTTCAGGCCGCAGTTGCAGGCTGACTGCCTCCACCCTTGCCCCGGCCCTAAGTTAGGAGTTAGACATGTACACCTCCCAAACGTACCCCCCCAAATCTAGAACCCTATTGGGCCTTGTTAAGCTTCATATAATCCTTATTAGTTCCTTAAACCCTGGGGGGGTTGTATTGCAACTCCTAACTAAGAGGAGACTTCAACCCGGGGTCGTGTAATCTGCTATCTAGGACTCACCGCAAGGGGCTGATCCCGTCCACTCCAAAAAAATGGGGGGGTTCCTAGAATTAGGGGTTTAGGGCTTAGGGGTCCTTATAATAAGGGTCTATAATAACTTGGGGTCATATTGGGGTCCACCTCTTTTGGGAAACTACCAGAACCCTCAAAGCCATAAGCCTGAGCTCCCCCGTGGCCGTCCAGCACGCCAAAAACTGCGGTCTGAGTCCAGGGGGCCTGCATCATGCTCTTTCGGGTCAGACAAGCCGGGACCATTCGATGTAGCATTCGGACTGTGGATTCTACCTCCTAGCTTGTTGCTGCAAAACTGCAGTTCCAAACCTCTGAGCACCCGGGGCCGTGAAAGAAATGTCGCAAACTAAGCGCCGCAAAATGTGCCAGAGGAAAGCTAAATCGATTCCCTGCAAGGGTCCCGGGTCCCCGTCTTGCCCAGTGCTTCGCTGCAGTGGGAAAGTGGCGCTGCTATAATAAAGCTTAGGTTGTATGTTGGATGCTTTCAGGTGTGGGTTTGGGGGGGTTTGGGGACTTTTAGGGCATAGGGCAGCCCAAGCAACATAGCTTGTCATTCTACATGAGAGTTCCCCTGATGCTCCTCGAAAACTGCACATCCCTTGGGCTTTCGATGGCTATTTTCAGAATCCCCAAACCCAAGTCCTGGAACCAAAGGCCTAAATCGATTGATTGTGAGAAACACATTTCAGACGGCTTGCCGCTGAACTGGGTCGCCGAGACAATACAGCTGGCCTTAGCAAAGCGAGATCTGTTTAGGGCGTGGGGGTCCAACTCAAAATCATGGGCAAAAAAAAGATGGGCCTACATCAAGCTTCAACAACTGTAGCAATTTTTGAGATTAAATTTTCAAAAGTGTAAATGAGATTTTTGAATCGGATGTCCCTTGTCAGCATGAAGAAAAAATCTAGATTCGGGTATCAGGAAGAAGGGCATCACGTACTGCCAACACACACGCACGGGTCCTGGCATGTTGGGGGTTTACATACCCGAAGGTCAGTAGACCGCAGGCAACTATGAAACTGCGAGCACTTATACTTGTAAAGACGATTCGGATGCCTATCTGTGTTGTTCTCAAAATTATGGGCCCCTTCTGGGTAAAGGTTATATTACGGCACCTAATATTTAGGGGCACCAAAATGGTAGCCTAATTTTGGAAGCTACCCATCTACTCACGAACTAAGAGGAAAGTTGAAGGGGCAGGTAAGTAAGGAGCCCTTCGTCGGCTCCTCAGTCTTCCAAACTTGACATGGGTCCCTTCTCTGGGGTACCTCTGCCATGGATCCTACCACTTTTGAACCTACACGAGGGGACATACTTGAGGGGACCCTATTTTGAAATTGACCCATCTCTCAAGTAGGAAGACGAAGTGCAAGAAGGAACTTTACCGTTCTGCTGTTCCTTTGAGCAATTGCTCGCAGCAATACAAATGGGGCAAGGGCGTAAAATTGAGGGTTCGGGACGTGCCACGCAGGGTCATTCGTCGGGGTCCGCGCGTGAGAAGGATTTTCTATGTTTCAACCAATGTTGAGAAGCCACAAATGCTATGCAAAAAGGCCACCTCAAAGCAAGTAATCGGAACTTGGAACCTTTAAACACCGAATGGTTGGGGATGCTGCTTTTTTAGGATGCAAGGCTTTTTACTCTGTAGGAATATCTAAGGGAGGCAATCTGGCTGTGTTGATTGAAACAACTTTATAGGGTTATATAAGGGTTACATAGGGTTATATAGGATTCATATTGGGATAATGGAAAAGAAAATGGAAACTACTATAGTATATTGGGGTTAAGGGCTTTATTTTGCTTTAGGGCTTCAGCTACGCCCAAGGCTGCAGCAGCGTGATGTGCGCATCTTCCATGGACACCCGCCAGCCTTGCCTGCAGATAGAAGGTTCAGGGTTTAGGGTTTAGGGTTTAGGGTTTCGGGATACCTTGGGCCCTTAGGCATGGTTTTTGGCTTTTGTTGTAGGGGTTGTTGTAGGGGTCCCTCTTAAGGATCATAATCTTATTTAAACGTCTTTCTGAAAGAAGCCTAGGACAACAGAGAGTAATAGAATCATGTGAACCATAGTCTAAACTCCTAGCATCCCCCTTAATATCCCGTATAGTAGTCCCCTATATAATCCCTTATATAACCCCCCTTTAAGGAGTTTAGACTTTAGACTATAACTCATGTGGACGGAACAAAATGCTCCATGCTGCATGTCAGACACATAGACACTGGCGCAGCAGGCATAGACTGTCTGCCAAGCCACATGGCGCTTGCTGCCCATGATAGACCTGGCAACAACAGAAACTATCGCAACTCTCCATCCTGATATGGGGAGCACAAGGAGAGAACAAGGGCCCCTTTTAAGGATTGTTTAGGGACCTCGCTTCTGTTCCATCAGCCGCTAGTTACGCGAGATGAAGGTATTTCCCCTGCTATTCCCCCATGTGCAGGAATCCTATGAAACGGACCTCAAAATCGGATCCCTCGCGTTTGGAACCTGATAAAAAGAGGGATTCTCACACCATCTCGGCACTCGACTTTCTGATTGCTGACACGCTTTAGCTGCCCCATGCAAGCACCAACTCGTTGACTCACCCAGGCCTCTAAGTCCATGTAAGCACTGTTAGTAATTTACTGAAAATCCTGCACGGCCTGAGTATGCTATGATACCATAATTCCCATACTTAAGGCCGGGTTGAACCGTATGTCTCACCATTCGAGTCCTCGTAGACTTCCCGAAAAGAGAGCCCTTCGAAAATGAGGTTCATCAAACTAGAGGTATTCTTGGGACGCGCGATATATGTAGGCATTATAGGGAGGCTATGGCGGGTCGCCGTTATGCCATGGATTATACAAGTACTGGCTGTTTTGAGGAACTTCCAATGTACAACATTCCCAGGAGACGGTTCACTTTTTCCTTTCGCCTGAGGTTGGACCTGGCTTCAGATCACCTTCACAGGGTCAGGGTTTAGGATCTTGATAGTATGGATCCTTCCTGACTACCCTTGATATGTGGTGTGGCGCCTACAAAAGCCTCTTGATTTATACGTACCTATCCTGGAATCTGCTGTGATTCAATGCCGCCAAGGGACGCAAGGGCCCAGCGCCCACGGCACTTTCGGAGCTCTTGCGGGTGACTGGCTTGTCCTCAGAATACGGGGTTCTATTGGGATAAGGGAAAAGAAAATGGAAACTACAGGGATTATAGGGGTTATATAAGGTTCATGTAGGGATTATAGGGTATATTTTGGGGTTGTATTGGGATAATGGGAAATAAAATGGAAACTACTATAGTATAATAGGGTATATATTAGGGTTCTATTCGGGTTCTATTGGGATAATGGAAAAGAAAATGTAAACTACAGGCCCGACATCCAAAGCTGACCCTGCTTTTGAGGAAGGTTCCTTGCGCGATGTATTGGTGTAAGAGAAGACTGGACACTACTTTTCTGTGTGTATGTCTTTCTCTACATATTACTAAGTTGTGCTGTGTACAACTATGGTTTTAGGGTTTGGGGCTCCCTTTTGCACAATCCTTCTAAGAAGGATAGTTTTGTCTCTACCGCGCAGGCTTCTGGTCTAAAGCTGTCAGCAACTAGCTAGCCTCCATGGCAAATACATGTACTATCACTTTGGTTTTTACCTTGCTATGAGCTTGTTCTGAATAGTGCAACTGGTTGCACTTTCGGGGGCAAAGAGGTATTGTCCATCCACATCAATGAGTAAGTTGGAGGTATGTTATCAGAAAATGGATGACAAATATTAGATTGACAACGGGCCTGATCTGCAGAACGGATATCCAAATGATGCCTCTGATTCGGACTAAGGTAAGGGAGGTCGACCTGTTCTACTGGGCCCGCGAGTTCGTCCATACTGCCCAACAGGAAGAAAAGTGCATTGAATAGTTACAGAGATGACTTTATCAGGACAATCAATTTGAAAGTGGATTCGCGAAGGAGCCATGATTGCCTGGCGATCCTAGACAAATGCCAGCTAGAGTCAGAAGGGAATCAGAACAGTCCGCATCAGTGGGGCTCGAAACTCAAGGGACCCGAAGCCCTAAATCCTAAACCCTAAATCATCAAATCCTAAACAATATTCCAAAATTGGTCGGACAGCTTTGAAATGAACCATTTGATTGATTTTGGTAGAGCTAAGCTGAGGGCCATCCAGATAATAGGATTTAGGGTTTAGGATTGAACAACGGAACAACGAACAGCAAGCTTCCATGTGGCCGGTGATTGAGGGGCCACAAAGGCTTGGCTGCAGCCACAGCCACCGCTTGTGAGAGATGCTTTGAAACATTCTGTTTGTTATTGGATAGGCAGTCAGGAATAACTGGAAAATATTTCATTTCATTAGACTGTGGAAGTGGATCAGCAGGAACACAGCACCCGTGGCATTGTTGACAGTCACAGGGACAATTCAGAAAGGAGAATAGGCAACACATTACTCAGAATAAAGGCGCATATCAGCGCACTTATCCATATGGTAGTTTCCCTAAAATCAGGGGACCCCAATATAGACCCCAAAATACTATGATCCTTATTATGGGGACCCCCAATAAGGTACCCCTATTGTTGGGAAACCCCCATATTGAGAAGAAGACAACCTCCAACGGAGGCCTCACTTTGAACCAGGTGGGCTTAAAGAAGCATTGGATGGAGTTGGAGAGGAAGGCTGCATCGTCTGCATATTGACTTAGAAAGGAAAGTGGGTGTCGACAACGCCTTATGGCACTCCGACTTAACGATGAATCATGCAAAGCTTCGACGTCGGAAAAGAAGCGTGCAAGTACGAAGGTAAAGAGTTAAAGAGCCAGGACGGCAGAGACAGCATTGGCGTAGTCCACTGTTTTGTGGCTTGATACCAGAGGTTGGGCCAGGATCTCGAACACAGAATACAAGCGAAAGATATAAGGGCAGCCTCTATGATCTTAAGAAGAGCCCCAACATGTAGAAAGGTAGACCGAAAAAGAAAAAACAAAAAAAATAGACCAGTCGATAAAAGCAATTTGAAGAGAGTGTGAGGGTGTTGCTACATAAGTAGCAGGAGTCTTCGCATGATACAAGGAGGCTGAGTTATGGAAGAACATTTTGAAGGCACAAACTTGGAAGGTAGATATGCACGCATGTGTTGGTAGATTCCGCCAGCTTGAGGCAAGCCGTAGCATCATGGTTTATTTTCAACTTTGAGGTTCGAAATTCTAGGCTCAGGGCTCGCTTTCGCTTTGAGGATGGTACTTGGTGATTTCCCAGAATTTCGGATGCCTGTTTACGGGTGCCTATAATAAGGACTATCGTATATTGGGGTCTATATTGGGGTCCGTCTATTTAGGGAAACTACCATTTAGGGGTGAGGACTGGGGCTTTAGGGGTAGGGTTCAGAGTCTAGGGTTTCGACTTCAGGGTTCAACAATTACGGGCAGAGTACAGCCTTTGACTGCTTTTAGAGAGGAAAGCACAAGGACATGCATGCTCGGAAGCAGGTACTTGCCTCCCCCTAACATTAAGCCCCACCGCCCCTGAATATTAAAACTTCCCACTACAACACATTGGGAATACGTAGCTTTAGAGATGGAGCATTCTTTAGGATGTAGGGTTTAGGGTTTAGGGCTTTTCTAAAACTACCTGTAAAACTAGGGGGAAGGGATTGCTTGTTCGAAAAATTAGGATGCTCAAGTAGGGCTCTGGTTTAGGCATACTACAGAAGGCTAATGGCATCTGTACTAGTAATTATTAGGGGCTATAGGATATTGCCTGATTATTACTTGGGTTTTTTGTCTTAGGGTTCAGGGTTTGGGGTTGAAGCCTGAACAATTGAACTCTGTAACAATCACGAAATTTCGTTTGCCAGAATCATCGCACCCATCACGAGGAATTTTCGAAGGAAGTAATGCCCCCTGCAGCTCCAAATGAAACAACTATCAGACATGATGCTGGTCAGAATCCTGCATGACACCAAGTATGCTAACTATAGTACGATGCTTCCAAACATCGAGGATGCAGAGTCATGAAGGATTTTGCCCATCAACATTAACGAGCTGGGGCGTAGACCAGCACTCCTCCCATGGCTTCTGCGATTCAGGCCGTGCTGGCCCGCTAGAACCACAGAAAATCCCTCCAATCTCTGCCCTAGAAACTGACATGAAAACACAATCGATGCTGTTAGAAGAGCAATAGTCCAACTTTTTCAGGCTTCTAGTGAGTTTGCGGAAGGTCGTGTAGCATTTCAGACAAAGGCACAGAACAATTGGTAAAATGATGTATGACTTCCTGCTGGTTTTGAAACATTGGGATCTCTTGTGAAGATGCCTGTCCAAGCAAGGTTTAGCTTTGTGCTCCACTGCTTGTTAGAAAGTGTGCTGAAACGGAAGGCTCATGAGGATCCACCTGTGGGCAGATAGGAACACCGATCATTCCGTCTGAAGACTTTGGTCCAAAACCTACGCAAATCTCATGACAGGTAAGTTATTGTCTGTCAAATTATCGGCTGGACAACACGACTCAGCTTTTGAGCTCTTGGGCGGGTTCTGCTGGCCGCCAAGACATGCCTCCCCTTGTCCTCACTGGCATTGCATGGAAGGGCTTCATGAAATCAAGAAAGCCACAGCTGAAACAGCCGAAAAGGCGGCTCGGGCTTGCATCAGCGGAGCACTCCAATGTTACAACAGGCCGTCCCAAAGCAGCTACCGCTTGAAACAGCGACTGAATTTGGCACAAGCAGGGAAGTCATGGGACGCGGCGCTTGGTGACAGTCACGGACATACTCACAACAGCCTCGACAATGATGAAAACAACTGCCAGGGAGAGCGATCGTTGTGGGCCCCCCCATGGCGAACAGATATACCGTTTTTGCCGCGTGCTGACCGCCAGAATTGCATCTGCCAAGACTCAGCGAGACTAACCTTCATCCACCAGACATCAGGGCATGCTCCTCTTCGCATGAACTCTACAACACTTGGGTTGTTCTCAAAATTATGGGCGCGTTATGGTTACAGATTATATTATGGCACGTAATGTTTAGGGGCACCAAAATGGCACACCAATTTTGGGAACGACCTGCTTGGAGGATCAGAGGAACCCTGAATGATTCTATGACTGCGGTCCTCATCCGTCTGCTGCCACTGCAACCTACCAATGTGCCTCTGAGCCCTCTGCCTGGCGCGCCCTTACAAGAAAAGACTGTTCTTGATTTGCGGGGAGGGCGGGGGTTTCCCAAAATTAGGGGTACCTTTTTGTGTGTCCCCATAATGAAGACTAATTCTGTTTGGGAGTCAATATTGGGGTTCCCCAGTATTTAGGGAAACTACCCTATTGCTTCAGCTTAGACTCCCCCTTAAGTAGATAGAATATGGCTTTGGGTATATCATAATAAGATCCCCATTTACCCCATATTCTATCTACTGAAGGGGGGCTATAGTGTTGAACACCACACACCATGAAATCGGGCTAATTCCTCGAACAGATTGCGCCCATGCAGCTCCTTGAAACCCACCAGCGCTCTGCAGGTGGCACCACTATAGAGTTAGTGGAGAATATAGGGTATACGTTGGTGTTATATTGTGATAATGGAAAAGAAAATGGAAACTACTATATTATAGGGTATATATTGCGGTTATAAGGTATACATTGGGGTTATATCGGGGATAATGGAAGATGGAAACTACTGCAGTACAATGGGGTATCTATTGGGGTGCTAGTAGGGAATATTTTGGTACTATTTGGTACTGTGTCCCGCATGCCCGGACTTGTAGCAGAGAAGCTACGTTGGCATCTCTCCATGCACACTGCTTGCAGCATTGATCGGCAACAGCTGCAGATCATGGCATTGCTGGGCAGTCGCCTGCAGCTCCAGTTCTGAAGTATTCCATTACCCCCATCCTTAAAAATGGGTATCTCAGCCACAGCTTCCAGTTTCTCTGGAGCAACATGCACAGCAAGAGCCAGAATAACATCTCCTTCGCAAATAAACCTGCCCAGAATTGCAGCACCTTCAGCTGGCAACACCCTTCTACAGAGTACTTAGCAGTGGTACCCGCCTGCAGCACAGCGTCACGCTGCACTAGCAGTTGGTTGAGCTGCTGGTTCTCGGTTCATAAGCCCGCGAGTCAATGTGCTAATGCTGAAACTGGGGTGAGGAGCCCCTGCTACGGGACCCCAATCTAATTCATCTCACAAAGTCAAGACATGATCCTTCTTCATGATAGATTTTGTGAGCGTTGGCATGCGTGAAACAAGCTGGCTGTCAGATGGCCGAAATGGTAAACCACAGCGACTGTGGTGAATGGCCTTCTAGCCTGGAGATTCATTCTCGGGTGTCTCTAGGGCAGGTCAGATCTTGTCGGGCGCTGCTTTGAGGGTACTACATCGCTTATGTTTCTGCTGGTAAGCTCGATATCGATACCGTTCGTATACAAAAGGTAGAAACCCTCCAAACTATGATCTTGCTATCTGTTGGGTTTCCGTGCCCATTTGGTTTTCAAGCGTTGGAAGCTGTCGGGGGCTCTCGAAATCGGGCACCCGTAGGGACGTTAGGGATAAATGAGAATATAAGACGACTGCAGAATTCCTGCTGAAGGATTATATAAGGGCCATGCAATAAGAATCCAATTTCCTTCAAATCTGTAGAAAGCCCTAAACCCTAAACCCTAAGCCCAGTATTTCTTCCATGTCCGGGCCTTACAGCACTCGAACAGCTGTACCCGCAACGTGGACCTAAGCAGGGACCGAAGATGCTCCCTTGGCCTTCCTTTAGGGTATATTATTGGGGTTATATAGGGATAATGGAAAAGATGGAACCTACTATATTATAATAGGGTATATATTGGGTTTATAGTCCTCCTTAAGTAGATAGAATATGGGGTATATGGGGATCTTATCATAATATACCCAAAGCCATATTCTATCTACTTAAGTGGGACTGTAATCTCCTCAGGAACCGCTTCCATACGTAGGATTTAACAGGAAACATGACTGTTTTGGCGTTCAAGACAATCCCACGGTCTTCATTCATGTCCCAAAGCAGCTTCCCTTTCTGACAACTGCCAGCTAGTAACTAGTACCAACACCCGACGATCCGAAAGCTTTGAATGTCCATTTCGGCTTAACTTTACATGGTAGCTGCTGGCAGTTCTCGCTTTTTTTTCCACGTCTAGCGGGCGAGAAAGCGAAAACTGTTCTCCTATTTAATAGTTTCGCTGTCCTTCTCGATTTTCCTGCATGCTATACATCTTTCAGGTTCTTCTCCAGCTTCGTATATAGTATATGGATTTCCATGTTCCTGTTCGATTCCAAACTACAACATGATAGTTCCAAAATTCTTTTCCAGTAAGCCAGCCCCACTCTGCGTGACCCCAAAATCTAGATCCTGAACGCAACTCTGAAAAGCGATTTGGGGTTTAGGATTGCGGGGTTTAAGGGTTTAAGGGTTAAACCTAACCCTAAGAGACCAAGACATGACCCGAAACCTTCAACCGACTTTACCCTAAACTCATAAGCCAGTTTCCCAAAATTAGGGGTACCTTAAACAAGGGTTATAAGGGTTATGTAGGGATTATGTAAGGTTCAGGGTTTAGGGTTTCCCAAAATTAGGGGTACCTTTCTGGAGCTTTCCGGTAATAAGGACTAGTTAGAGTATGTTGGGATCTATATTGGGGTCTCCCTATTTAGGGCCCACTACCAAAAAGCGCAGAAGCGCGAGCCAAGCATCGCACCGGGCGGAGGGCGCTGGCAATACTTTGGACCGTCGTGATTCCTGCCACAGCTGGACTGCTTTTGAGGCACTTAGATAAGGTTACCATAACATGGATGCAGAATGAATAACGGGATGTCTTCATGATGATGCCTTAGTTAGAATTCCTTAACAGAAACCCAGACAGGGGTGATTGCTTGCAGGCCCGCAGGCAATCATAACGCATGTTGTATTGTAGTTATGTCCCTGGGTGTATGGGTGCAGTTGGGATTAGGTTGTAGGTGCCCATACACATCCTGAACCCTAAACCCTAAACTCTAGACCCTAAACGCGAAAATTTTAACCCTAAACTCTAAACGCAAAAATCTAAAAATCCTAAACTCAAAACCTAAACTCTGAGCCCTAAACTCTAAACCCTAAACGTCTAGAGATGCCAGTTTGAGGATCAAGGCCTAGGGATGGCTTGGGGACTGACTAGGGCTGAGGGTTGCAGCGGACTTAAGTTTGTGAAAAGATTCGTCGAGGATTGTACAGGATTATATAATATGACCATAACTTTCCAGGACTGTAAAGAGTTTATGCTAAGGGTTGTATGAGAGATGTCTTATGTAGGTAGTACGCGGTGGCGGGCCTTGACCAGAAATGGCCCGAACACTTTGGCTCACAGGGCCTCAGTAGCCAAGTAGGAGGTGGGGATTTCGCATGATGGCTCTGTTTTGAGAGCCCTTTAAACCGGGATGCTTAATCCTCGAAGAATATGTGCTGATATTCCCACAGGAGCTGTATTTCAAGAGGGGAAGCAGGGAGACCCTTTGCCGTCTCCTGTTCCCACAAGCGACTTGCTAGACCACCAGAGAATGAGACCCTGTAATTCTATGGGGTGCCCAAGGAGGCCCTTTGCTAGGGTTTAGGGTCTAGGGTCTAGGGTTTAGGGTCTAGGGTTTAGGGTCTAGGGTTTAGGGTCTAGGGTTTAGGGTTCAGGGTTTAGGGTTTAGGGTTTAGGTTCCCTGAGTACTGCAGCCAAGCGACTAAGACTGCGTGCCACCATTGGGCAGCCCATTTGCGGTGAGCCAGGCTGGGCGCCAATTGCTTGCTAGGTGTGGGGATTGACAAATGGTGGGCCCGTTTTTTGGCAGCTGTCCAGGGAGTTGTATGAGGAATCTGCAGGTTTGGGATATATCTGTTGGCTTCCCAAAATTTGAAATCTACCATGTGGTTCAACACGAAGTGCAATCCCAACATCAGGAACTGGACAAAGACGATGATGACTGAATGATGCCTGCACATCACCATGACGGCTGCTAGTGTCATTGAAATTCTGCTTGAACAGATCATTACCACGCTGCCGATGAAAATGTTCCCAGTATTTCCCAGTCACCGAAATTGCAGCATACCAAGTCCCTAGGATGCTAACCTCAAGGCGGCCAGGGCCCCTACAGCACGTACAGGACGACTGGGCGCATAGACAGGCCGCACAGAAGCCGTCAGCCTTCGGAAGAATCTATGGGTTCTGCACGGATACAAGCCGCTCACCGTGAACCTCTTTCATCTCTGACTACCTGACTTACTTTCACACCATTCGCAGGCAATCTGGGCCCCACACTGCTGGCGGCCTTGGTAAACATATGTCAAAGTTCGGCAAAGCATATGTGGGAGTTTCTTAGGAGGTGCTGGTAGCGGTAATGGCGGTGGTGGTAGCGGCGGTGGCGTCAACAAAGGCGGCGACAGTAGCAGTGGCGGCGGCTACTGGTCGTGATAGCCGTCCCCATGATGGCAGTAGTCCAGGTAGCAGACGTGGTGGTGATGGCAATGGTGGTAGTGGTGGTAGCGCAGGTATAGCAGCAACAGCAGCCGAAGCTCTGCACTGTTTGCTCCCAAGGCTGTCGTTATAGACAAATTTTCGGAAAAAAAAGAATATGAGCCATACTCTCGTCCTGTTCTTTTTGCAGGAGGATGGCAATACTTGGAATGCCAATGCCCATATGACCCTTCAGCCGTCCGGAGGCACTATATTCTCGCAATCCTGGCGCTGAGGAACCAGCTGCCAGTCGTAGGCGATGCTGCCTGTGCCAAGATGCGGCCAGAATCATGTGGAAAGTTCCCAGAAAGAGATACCCCTACAGACCCAGGAAGGTATGAATTTTGAAGAAGACTATGGGGATCCGCTCTAGCCATAATGCTACGACCTTTCCACGTATTACACGAGACTGGGAGTTTAGAGGTGTCTTACCGTTACTGTGACCTCCGGTCCTTCACTCCAACGGCTCTCATCATGAAAGCTCTGGATTCTTACTGTTAGAGGGCTTAGGATTTAGAGTTTAGAGTGTAGGGTTTTAAGATTTGGACACGGCCCACATCTCTGGATCCATATCACCGCAGAGAACTTTCAGAACATCTTCTTGGAGATGACTGCGTCCTGGATCCTGCTCTACTTACACATTCACACCATGTCTGTATACATAAATGTATATATATATACACACATATATGTGAAATTTGATATGCAAATACACGTCATACGGCACCCTACATTTCGGAGGACCCTGTCTGAGATTCGCGACTTCCTAAACTAAGGGGCCCCCAACATACTATAGTCCTGGTTATACCCTCCAGCCTGGTGT
>CAJNIZ010044644.1:27502-48922 GCA_905231905.1 Symbiodinium pilosum | reverse complement strand
CGCCTTGTGCTTCTCATAGAATGGATCGTGCTAATGATGCCATTAGACTCCGTATGCTCCAACTTCATAACAATATTTGTAAGGCGCAGCTTACTGCTAGTGGTGTTAGCCCGCCTTATAAGCTGTCTCATTGCTGTGAGGGACATGGGTTTCCCTTTATTTGGCCTTTCTCCCTTTGTCATCCTCGATTCTGGTGGAACTTTACTTCCCCTTACCCACTTACTCCTAAGCATATCTTTGCTTTCAAGTCTTGCATTCCCCTTACTGCGCTGCATTCCATTGTTCCTAATGACCCTACTCATAATCCTAATGCTGATCTGTTGGCTGTGCTCCACCCAGCCCTGTACATACCTGCTGCTGACCTTTTTCTCATTTGTACAGTGTACAGTTTGGGGGCCGGTCGAGTTTTTCCTCTACTCTCGCCCTCCTATTACTATGTTCGCACTACTTTTTGTTCTAACTAGTTAGTTATTTNNTCTTGACTTGATGAGCGAAAGCCGATCTAAGACATGCACTGATGGCGGACTTATGAGCCCCTCGCCTTCAACAGGAGCATAGGGCGCTGCCATGCCCGCCCCTCCACCCCGAAGACATCTCACTACATGTTTACTTCCACATGAATGTTCCAACACAGATTTTCCACACAACTAATCGGTGGCATTTAGGAGTTGGGCCATACCAACACGCAGAGTGTAGCTGTGTCTCGGCACGATTTTGCATGTACGGTGTTTGTAGCATTCAGTTCAGCTGGGAGCCAAAACGGCTGTCAAGATTGCACAAAAGCTTCCGTCCTTGGTTCCTAGTACTGACAGATTCTAACAGCTGCAGCTTGAGCGCTGGAAACACTGCAGCGGCCCCAGATCTTTTTCAGCGACGCACTCGCTCAGCTAGACGCACTCGCTCAGCTAGATCGTTGTGCTTGCGGACGACGTCCAGGAGTATCCTCATGTCTGCCAGCATTCAGCTCGGACATGCTAAGACAAGAAACAGTTGCGCGAACGGACTGACGATCTGGCATCTGCGCATTGTCGCGCTCCTGCGACACTTCGGCCAAGCTCGCCTCCAGCACAATCCCAGAAGCAAGCGGGTCGCACACCGTCACACGCCGCGACGGCTACCACAGGCATACCCGGACACAAGCTCATGAGTTTACATGTCTGTGACTGAGTGAGAACCCACTCTTGCGGCTGCTGCAAGTACGTATAGAATCCATGGAAGATTCAAGAGTTGGCAATCATCTGCTGTAGGTCCTTAAATGAAAGTATTCAGCCAAAACATTTGCCATTTTAAAATCTAGAAACTAGGGCAAAGAAATACATAGAAATGTACAGAGCTGCATCTTAACGAAATACGTTCTGATACGTGCCAACCTGCCATTACTTGTTGATCTGCCAAAGAGAGCCATGGGCTCCGTTCGAGGCCCCCTTCAGTGGCTACAGGTCCTCTACGTTACGTGCTTAATGGAAGGGCTCAAACATCAAAGGCTGCCCCTTCAGCCAGAGTCTCAGCCACTGCCACAAATTTTGCAATTCACACATCTCCTTTACAGAACTACAACTTGACATGCTTTGCAGTGCAATCTTCCATTTTGCATTGTTGACTTGCCAACTGCTTTTCGGGGCTTTCAAAATGCTGCGCTACATCAAACGCGTTGCTGTGCCATACTGTTGATGGAGGAAATCTTGCACCACCCTAAGTCCGTAAAGTCCTGGGAATTACAGTAGTTTAAGGCCCCTAGGTGGTGCAAGATTTCATCCATCAACAGTATTAGATGCCGACTACCTGGCCTCGGCAAGTGTCAAAGCCTTTTTGGTGGCTTCCAGATCTTCATGAGCTTGCGCCAGCTGATCTGCTCCTTGCGCAACCTTTGTGGAAAGGCTGTGCACCTCATCCTGCGCGTCCTGGAAGCTTTTCTTGGTCTTGGTTAAGTCTGCGTTGGCAGAACCAAGCTCCTGCTGGCTGCTGTCAACTTGACGTAGTCACTAGAGGAAACTGCAGTTGACGACGATCATGGCGTCACGGCGCAGCATACATGATTCGAACGCGCTTCTCTCGCAGCTTCTTCTCGGCATCTCGTAGCTTCTTCTCCGCAGCTTGAGATTCCTGTACTTCTTGCACTTCAAGCGAGGCTAGTGCTCTGCTGGCATGCATGCATGCACGCATGCAAGCAAAAGAGCCAGCAAAAGAGCAAGAAGACAGCCATGGCCTCTCGGCCCCGAGCCTCAACATGTGCCATCAAGGAAGTTGTGAAACGCAAATATCTTTGGGCTTCTGAGTTGTCAACGCCGGCACTTTTCTGCCTGCATCTCTTACACCGGCCCCAGCTCCCCCCAGGCCGAAACAGAGAGCACGTTTGTCGCACACATGCAAGAAGCTTGCTAGCATTGCTGTTGCAAGAGCCTTTGCTGTGCTGTCTGTGACTTCCCAACTTCCCAACCAGCCGATCCAGCTCGAATCCACGGGCCCACGCAGGATATCTGACTTGCAAGCCTGCCCAACCGGAAAGCATTCAAGAGCACCTCCATCTCAGTTGCTTCTTCAAGATGCCCAGGTCATTGTTAAGGCCAGTTACCTGAGGGTCTCTCGTTCTCAAGGTCATTGTGCACAGCTGAACTGACCTGCCTGGCTCTTCAACTCTTCTAGCTTCTTCCAAAGCACTCCAAGGATCCCAGCAAGAATGTTCTTTTGGCATTCCCTTTTTAACATCTTGCCAACCTGCCCTCTTTGCATTAGCACAGGCAGGTCAGTTCAGCTGTGCACAATGACCTTGAGAACGAGAGACCCTTAGGTAACTGGCCTCAACAATGACCTGGGCATCTCGAAGGAGCAGCTTGAGATGGAGAGATGCTCTTGAATGCTTTCCGTTTGGGTAGACTTGCGAGTATATTCTGCGTGTCCCGTGGATTTCGAGCTGAGTCGGCTGGTTGGGAAGTTGGACATTACAATCAACCAGCAAGTGTTCTAGTTGCATCTGCCGCAGTACACTTCGAAAAGGGTGCTTACGGTCCTTGCAACAAAAACTCAAATCAGTTACACATGGCCAACAATGTTGAAACCAACGCAGCCCAAGCTCATTGGCAGCATCAAGAAACTTGGTTATGGATGACTGGAATCTAACCGCGTTGACAAGGGAAGCTATATTAGACAGAAAAATCAAACATGTTGCAAAGTTGAATGACTCCATGTCCTTTGTCTTTAAGAAAGCGGCGTAAGCATCCCAGTCCCAGCAGTTTAAATCCTGCAAGTCAGACAGAGAGCAAGATGTTTTCCGCTCCATGCGCAAGTTTACTGCCAGCAGGTCAAAAAAGCCTAAGAGCCAAACACGCACTCTCACCCAGCAGAGTGCCTTCTCTGTGCGACAGAGATCCGACAAAGCCAGCCTTGCGGCCTTCCGTGTGCTGATGTCTTGTGTCTTACGACATCCCAGTTACGCATTGGAATCTCACCACCGTTTGCAAGATGTCCGTGCCAGAGAATGCCTCAAGGTGTGGCTGTGCTATCAGTTTGATCCAGAGCCGTAACCATTTGGCTCTGCCAGATACCTAAGCGGCCCTTCACCTGCTAAGAGATTAGTGCGCCAGGTTGTATAAAGCAGCGTTCGAGGAAAGGTTCATGTGAGGCTCAGAGTATCGTGAAAAGTCCGAGTGTTTTTCTTTTTTTTCTTGGGGTTTGACAAACACTGCGTGTCATAATCGCATTTTAAACCAGGTTCTGGAAGGTATTTCTGCCTTCACAAATGTTTCACGCTTCGTGACGCATGTCCTGGTGTGATCCTCCCAGCGCACACAAGGCGCTTCATTCGAAGGCCATTGTTTCAAAAACATTCATTTTTAGTCATGTTAAGTAAAACAAAGATGATTTTCATACCACTTCTTCCGCCAATCAGAAGGTTGAAAATTGGATTGTTGGTGCCCCATCGGTTCGCTACCTGTTTGTAACCAGGTGTACATTCGACACAAGCTTCCATCCTTGTGAGAATGGGCCAAAATCACCTCCATGGTATGTACAGCAAACAATCATAAAAACGGTGAACGGACATGACGGTCGAACGAAATTTGGATAGTTGAGCAAGCATTCACATGGGCAACAAGTGAGCAGTGCGCCCGAAAAAACCCCCCCAAACAAGATAGCCAAGGCAATCTTCTGTCATGGTGAAGTGATGAATGCTGTTGTGCGCAACATTAGCTGGCCTGCGGATGTGCATTGCGGAGCCGCAGAGTTGGCCTTCCATGTTCTGCGTGCACATGTGTTTGTTGAGTTTTGCAAGCGGTGTTAGCGTTGTAAACAGCCGTTCAAACATGCGACGCAGACCTTAGAACATTTTGATGGCCGGGTGCAAGCTTTCCTCTCGGAAAAAGATTCTTTTCTGAGCGTCTTATTTCGAATAGAGGATGAGCTTGCATTTTCTTGCTTCCAGCCAGCAGCGCTTCCGAGCAAGTTAGGGACAATTTAGCCAACGACAAGGATTTGTTTTCCCACAAAAGTCAGTTGAGACAAACATATCATGCTGCTTCAACGCTGTTACCGAAATCTTGGTCCCTGGCCGTGGCTGTGTGTGTACGCGCGTGAATTCGCAGCAAAGCAATAGATGTTTTCAGCGATATGATGACAGTGTAGCTGGCCTCATGGAGCAATGCTGAGCTTGTAGGTTTTGCGGGACAACAGGCAGGGTGCACGGACATGCTGCATGTTCATTATTGCAACAACTCGTCATGGGGTGTGGAAAGAATCGTGGTTTGCATGTGTAACACTTTTTAAATATCATATCACGTGTTTTTATGTGCCGATGTTTGTTGAAGCCAGCAAAGCAAGCATGGGGAATTTGGATGTGTGGGCATGTCAATGGGTGTACTCTCCTATTTGCATGAACATGTAAGGTTTGATGGATGGCGAAGAAGAAGTTCTGGACTGGCTGCCGGAATCTGTCGCAGGAGGGGCTTGTGGGACTTTGCTGGCAATGTTTGACTGGGTATATGTGGCAAACAAATATTGCAGCAGGTCGGGTTTCTGTGTTCAGAAAGTGTTTCACTTGCATTGCAATTTGCCACCGCATTCGCGTCCATCTGCCAGGAATGCTTTTGCCTATCTTGGCGGCTCCTAGGCTTGATTTTGGATCATTGCATGCACAGTGTTTTGAAGCTGCCCACAGATGCACAAAGTTGCATTGCTCAATCAGGTTTGAACTTTAATTGTTGCAGATGGCCGGTGTTCAGACATGCGCATGTGGAAGTGCCCGCTTTAACGTTTTTCCGGCATGTGGGAAAAACGGACCAGCTAAGAGCCCTCAGCGTTGGAAGTGGTGGCGTTGTTGCATGTACACCTATGCCATCCTTGCCCGGGAATGAAAAGCCAACTGGACAGGAAAATGCAACATGACATGGAAACTTGTATATTTTTTCCTTAGGATGTGTGGTGTAAAACACAGACAGGGTAGAATGAGGGTAATGTGGGATGCTGTTTCATCAGTACCCTTGATTCATCAGAGCGCTCCCCACCTAGATAATAAGTCTGCAAACACATTGGGTTCCACAGAATAAGCTTCTTGAGATTTACAGAGTTTTTTTAATCGACAGCCTCAATTTTTGTAGGAGGCACCCCAAACAAAATGGGTGGGTAGCCATTGCAACAAAAGAACCCCGAACACATTCGGGTATCACAATTAGGGTTCTGGGTTTCTTTTTACATAAGCAAGGGAAGTGGAAGGGAATGGGGGAGTGCATATCAATGTAATCACATGAAGGAAAGGAACGGCTGAACCTCTGGCAGCAGATTCCACTGGATCTTGGCCTTCACATGTAAAGGCTGGCTGTTAAAGCCTTCTGCAAAAGTTTTTTGGGCAGCAGGATACATGACTGAGTCCCCCAAATTGCAGAGGGTATTGAATAATTTTCAGAAGCTGTATCGTAATTCCCACCCAAGTAGGGATTCAGCATGAAGCAAGAAGCTCCTTTAAGTGGCATTCGCAGCAGCATCAGCTGAGGTGACGTCGGACAACTATCGAGCAGTTTTTGCTTTCTGGCGGCAAACATCTCAGACGTTTGTGCATTTCATGTGATGTGTTTGCCTTGTGTTGTTTCGCCGACCGCCATGATAGCAATGAGACTGAGCAGTGGTTAAAACCTGACGAATTTGCACTAGTCAATGATATTTCTTCACGATGGCGCATCGATGCTGGTTCACCACAAGTGCATCTCCAGTAGTGCTTTGTGGGAAAACGGATTAGTCGACCTGAGGTGTTTGAACATAAGTTAACATTTCTTAGGTACGTTGCCTTTTCAGATTGCAAGGTCATCCCTACGACTTCTTGGCTACCCTAGGCTGGATGCGTGCTGGCATGTTTGTCAGATTCCATGAAATCATGGTACCTAAAATTCATGTTCCACGGTACATGTTTTGAGGACCTCAGGGAGTTCACGATGCGGTTCAGCTATTTGGAATTGCTTGTGCTTGCTTGGAGGGGGCTCAGTTTGTATAGCAGAAACAAAACAGGCAAAGCTAAGCTCCGCGCGTTCACGCCTGGCAATTTGGCTCAGAGGGAGGGCAGCTGAAGGCAATAGGCTTTTGGCTCCTTCTCATTTGGTTGCCCCAACATAGTTGCTTGGCTCGGTGAAGGGTTGGACTTTAGATTGGGCTCTCCCAGAATGGGTTGGACAATTTTGGCGGAGTAATCTTTCTTTTGCGAGAATAGTCACAGTTTGATGGGCTAGCTGCTAGCATTTAGGCGTAAGTAGAATGATCAAGGCGAGGCTGCCAAATGGGTGCTTCCAGCGTTGTCAAACCGTTTTCCTGTCACTAAGATTGCTGCTTCAGCCATCAGCGTCTGCTTTGCCAAGTTTGTGTCTCCTCTACGGTCTCCTCTGAAGCCCTTTCCAGGTTTTGTTCAGTGTATTGCTATCCATATCATATCCCGTGTGGCAGATTATACACTGTGAGCCTGGCGGAAACACAACCTTGAAACATTCTAAAGAAATCTACCACCAGGTTTGTATGCCACAGTCGGAAAACGGCATGTAGGGATAAGATTCTGAAGGTTGAATTCATGAGGAAAGAGTTTTTCTCAGTGGCTCAGCTATCGCGCTGAGGTCCCAACATGGGAAAAAAGGCAAGGGCCTGAATTTGATGTGTTTGGGCGGAGGAAGGGGCATGAAAAAAGCAGCTTACAAATTAAGGTTCCATTCCCGTACGTACCCCTATAAGTGACAGGTAACATTATTAGGGGGAATAGTTTGGGGTTTATGTATATGGGCTTTGGGATTCAGCATACTGAGAGCGGTGGGTTTGTGATGGTTGCATAGGAATCGTGTGGTAGCACAGCTCTGTCAGTGCTCAGCATGTGTCTTATCATGAATCCCACATTCTCATGTAGAACGGATCAGGGTTTACGCAGAATTTGATTTTGAAGTGCCAAAATGCCGCACAGGATTCGCAAGGGCTGCCCACAACTCAAAAACTCTTCAAATTACGAAGCACATCTTGGTAGCTTTTTGAGGCTCTACTACGACGTGTCCAGATTCGGGCCTACCACTCAAAACCCTCAGTGCCTGAAACCCCGCCACAAAGCCAGCATCCCAAGTCTTAAACGCAAAGTGCGAATACCTGAATTTTCCATGTGCTTCTGGTCCAGGGCAAGAAGAAGGCGAAGCTCACCGGCACCCCGGACGTCGTGCGCTTCAAGGGCACACGTGAGTACTGCCTACTCCAGGCAGGTCTCAAGTTTTGTAACCTAGGCCTCAAGCGGGAGAGTCTTCGTTGTGTTGGTATGGGTGGGGTTGAGGGTTTCGTGCCTTAGGGTTGTGATCCTTTGGTTCTGCTGAGTGCGGTGTTTTTGCCACCCAGCTTAGGAGGGGCCTTGGCGAAGGTGCATGGAGCAGAAATGTTCTGATTGTGCCCCGTGCAGGAATGCAAAGAGATCCAGGAAAGTCTTCCTTTTGTTGCTACCGATGCTCTGGATGAGTTCGCATACAAAAAGGCCGAGCTTGAGATGTGGTGGGGTCTACAGACATGCAGTTGAATAGGTGTCTTCTAGGATTGTCGATTCATTGATTCATGCAAGATTTTGCTTCCCTTTGGGTCCATTGATAGGGTCACCCACAAGGCGAATGTGTGGCGGTATGATGAGCTTGAAGTTTAACTTCCGGAACAGCCTTGCGAGTTCAGCCCTACATGGGATTGAATAGAATAATTGTTTGCCCCATTTCATGCTCATTCTGGAACTTCTGGCTCCAGGGGAACTGCTGTATAGCTTCTTGCCAAAGGCTGTGTATCATTCCTGTCAGCTCATATTCAGCCTTCTCCATCTCCACAACACGGTCTCCAGGTCGCTCGGTTCCTGAACATGGTCGGCCTACTAGCCGAGTATTTGGGTATCCACTCCAACAAGGACAGCCGGATTAAAATCATTGTTACATGTTTTCAAGATAAGGTAGCCTTAGCATTCCTACCAACGGCAAGATCTGAACAGCCGCCTGATACCTTGAACTCCCAGGTTGAACTCAGCTTGCAGAGCCCATGCTGAAGATTACTAAGAAGCTACCTTGCCACCTTGCCCTTAGCATCTTTTGCTCAAGAGTCTTACACAATGTCTTGGAGCAAGGTGCTGCGCTTCTCCAGGCTGCTACGACTGTGGTCTCTTAGTATATTTTCGCACTCCATTTTGTTGACGAGGATCGTAGGGGGCTAGACGCCCTGAAGATCTTACAACTCAAGACTGCATCTTTCATCGGACTGATGACATGATAACATGTGTAATGGTTTCCAAAAACATTTTCTGCGGTGTTCTGAGAAATCCCCAGCAAGCTACTTAAGAGCACAATGCGGACAAGCGAGTTATGATTTCACATCCCACCAGATCCAACCTCATTGGGCGTTTATGTGTTGCTTGGTGTAGTCGACAACCCGTTGATGTGGGTTGGTAGTCAGAATTCAGAACAGCACTTTATCCAAATCTAACAGGCATTCGGCAACAATTCTTTTTGTGATCATGAAAAGCTTCAAGCAAAAATGCCGAATTTGTTTGGCTCCCCTGCATGGTCACAAGGTTGTACGCCCTTGCTGTAGTTGTTGAATGAAATACGAACAGTTCTCGTTGGACAAATCTCGTCATGATGAGCGTTCACTTGACCATCCATAAGATCTATTGTTCATGTCCCTTGTCACTTCGAGTCTCGAAGGAGTTGTTTGTGACCAAGTCTAGGCAGTCAATGAGTCAGCATGACTGCAGGACTACAGGTTCAACTTTTTTCACCGGCTGGACCCTCAGACAGACATGATGATTGGTCTCCTCTTGTAACAACGTTGCTTTAGAACAGAGGCATAACAGGTTGTCGTCGTCGTTGTTGCTGACCAATCGAGCACTGCCATCTAATCTGTACATGACGTGGGGGTGTGTCCAGGCTCAGCATCCCTTCCCTATTTGCAGGAGCTGAGCATGTCAAGCCGGAAAGGCCACTTAATTTATTGGAATTTCGGCAAAGGTCAGAGGCATTGTATCCATGTCTATGCTATTCCTCCCTTTTCCGTGAGTTTTTTTACTTACAAGACCAAGACCAAGAGCAGATGGACGATCACTCACATCGCCATGGGAGCTTCTTCGTTTTTATAGTCCTTTGATGATCTAACACTCCAAAGATCCCAACTGCTCTCAATCAGAAAGTATTGCTTTTCTGTGCGCTTCGTGTTGGCACCCAAGCTCCAGGACGCGTCGACGGCTAGGTTAGCCCACATCTATATGATATAATGCAATATACTATGACACATTACAATATTTTACTATAGAATACTAGACTGTAATACGCTAGCCCTAGCATTGTGGAGTGCGCCCGTTTAGGGGATTCACGGGGTATGCTCGTGCGTATCCTCAGTTGAGGCTTCTGTCGCCGACGCCGCAGTTCTTTCCCATGGGCTTCGACGTCAACGTCATCCGACAGGTGGACTTGGAGCTGTAGCAAGCCAATATAGCAATGGTAATATAGGTACACTAATAGTAATATTCATGGCGATAGTCATTGTAGTAGTACTAGTACTATCTTACTTTGTCCTGTGTCTGCGCGGTGTCTCCTCTTGAGCATGAATTCTGCAGGCGAGGGAAGCCCAGGAAAGACCTGGCGTGTGCCTCGACAACAGAATACACCTGCTTGTCACATCATTCACTACTTGACATGGTGCTGATTGTCATTGTTGCCATCTTTTTTTTTATGCGAACCCTCCCGTTGTGATGGGTTTCTAGACCCCCAAGTTCCCCATGCGAATCTCAGAACCTTCAATGGAGTGCTGCATACGTACCCGGACGAGATCAAGCTCTTAGCAGTCCCTTAGCTGCACGTGAGGCAGTTCTATTTGCTGCCCTTCCTGCAATATTTGGGTATTTGGAACGCGGGGGAGGTATCGACATTGCTGGGTTGATGTATGAGCCCTTCTATCAACTTTTTATTGTACCAAAAGCTCATGTGACGGGGTTTTGCGAGCTATGGAGCGGCTTGAAGTTTGAGATTGCTGCGGTGTTGCATTTTCCTTTTTTCTGTCATCAGAAGCCCAGACCGCATTTTTGTTGCGGGGTGAGTCCTGAGTATGCAAGATATTGTAAGGCAGTTTGAGGTACAAGAGCACTGCAGAATACCAAATGAAATTCAACTGCATCTTCAAAAGCGCTTTCCTGATCAGGATTCGTTGTTAAAAGCTGCACCAACATGTCACTTGGTATCAGCCAATTCTTGAAAGTTCAGGGAAAGCAGGGATTGCAGATGCTTCTAGATTTGGAGAACCTGTTTGTGTCTGGGCTTCGAAGGATCTTGAAGGGTTTGGTCGCCATTGAGGCCGTGGCCAGCACTGACATGCGTGTGTCTCTTTTCTCAGGAGAGCTTCTTGAAAGAGGTCGACAGCACCATGACGAAGATTGCAAGTGAGATTGAGCCGCGACTCAAGGACTCCTGAAGCTGCGGGGGTCTCACGTTGAGGAGCTGTCAGGATCATGAGGTTTTCAAGGACCAGTGGCTGAAAGAGCAACCGTTTTGTATGCCAAGTGCTATCATTTTCATACCCATCCTTTATGAGCAAGCAGGTATCGTCAGTGCTGCAAGATTTCCACCTGCCACAGAGCCCTGGGTTGGTGGAGGAACCAAGTAGTCCGGAGTTCTTCGTCTTCTTCTCGCATACACCCTGAGGAACAAACTAACCCTGTTGTGCTGGGGCTGTAAGTTTCGCTGCACGTCAATGTGAAGCCATACCATGAGAGTTTGAGATGCTACTTCTTTAGGAGCAGAGTGCCTGCCAACAAACATGACCAAACCAAAAGCCTACACGGCCTTACTTTCGCGTTGCAGGGATGTCTCAAAATCGGATTTGACTGCCACGGGTCTTCATGTCATTGACGCTCCTTTCTCGAAATTGGACTAGCATTGTTGTTAGACCTTGAGCCCAACCTTTCTGCACGGCTTGCAGGATGACTTTGCAACTGGTCTCCCACGCTTCAAATCGGAGTTGAAGGCATCCTGGACCTGGTTAAGCTCGCTTTGGAGCTAAGAGGGCGTTTGAGGTTTATTCTAGGTTGTAAGGCGGGCGTACTGTAACCCCTATCAGAGGCCTCACATGAGACTGCTGCACTTGGCACAGAGGCATGGCTTTCAATGCAAGATGACTCTCCAGATTGCAGGAAACGAGTTTTGGCCTGAGGGCACGAGATTGAAGAAGCTTGCTTGTTACAGTTTGTCTAGCAAACGTGGCTAGGAAGCATGATGGAGAGTATCGAATCTGTTCAGCTAGAGCAAGTCGCCGTTTCTGGATGATGTTGGAATCATCCAGTCAACCAGCCTTGGAATTCGAGCCTCATGGTTGGGCACCGGCAAGTGAAGCTGTTTTCAGGAAGTTCAATGCCGGCTCATGCCAGTACGGCATGATCTTGAAACCTTACAACCGAGTTTCTCAATTCTGGTTGTCCGCATTCTGCAAGCGCTGGGTCCGAGTCCCCTCAGCACATTTCAGGATGACATTGAGCTCTTCGATCGTCTCTGGATGGATTTCGAGGTGGGCAGCATGTTCTAGGCCAAGGGACCCCCAAAGACAGTTGCTAAACAATGGTCAGGATTACCGATGGAGGTCTTGAACTCCAAATCCCCTGTAACCTCGCGACTCGACGAAGTAGAGAGCTTCACACACCAGAGCTGAAGCGATGTTGATTTTGGAAGGAGCGCTTTGTCAAAGCGCGCCACGAGATCATGACCAAGGCCTTTGCTCTTTGCTGGTTGCAAGTCAGGTTCTCAGGCCTATTAGAGACTAAAATCCTTGGGCCCTACGCGGGGACATGTGCGCTTGTAGCTCGTATCTCCGGGTCTGTATAGCGAGTTTTGATTTGGATTCTGCGGCCAAGATCAAGACAGTTGGGGTAAGGTTGAGAAGCAATTCTGTTTTTTTTTTTGCACGTGCAGGAGAACATGTCCAAATTCCTGTCAAGCAATGTAAGATGCCACGCAAGGATCGTGCAGCCTGCTGCAATCCCACATGTACTGTAAGTATGTGGAAACTGCAACCTAGGGTGCAAGGAAGAGATGCCCTAGAAGCATAACAATGTGAACGACGAGCATGGGAAGCCGATAGACAGTTGACTATTACACTGCTGGAGCGTTTAACCGAAACCGCGCTGCTCTTTTCATGGGTTATTGTTTACTCGGCCAAAGCCGAACTGAAGCGTGAGAATTCAAACACGAGAATGTTATGGGCAAGGCACTTGTTCCATGCCTCCATCGCCAAGCCCTGAATCTTTCTTTGGTCCGGTTCCGGATCAAAGCTTGTGGATGAAGAGCCCGGCCATTTCAGCTTCCGTAGAGTGTTTGCAGTTTCCTTCATGGACCCAAGACAGAAATGTGGAGGGAGGTTCATGCCAAGGGACATGAAAAGTCGCTGGGTTTCTTGCGAGGAGTGGAGTAGCATCATAGGTTCTCTTGAAGCAAGGCCAGCACCTGTCAGGTCTTTGAGAACGTGGAGCAAATCATCACTGTAGAGCTTGAGCTGACGCAGTCAGAGGAGCAGCTTTGCGGCAAAGACCAGCGTAGTGCAAGGTACTTCAGAAGCCTGAGTCAAGCAATTCGGAGCTTTTGAAAGGGCTATGCCCATGAAAAACTTGATTTATGCTTTGGGGTTGCAGGCCATTCTACTTTATGTTTCAGTGTAGTTGTTGGTGATATGTGGGCTTTCGGCAATTCTTGGTTTTCAGCCTTCAGCATCATGGGCTTTTACCGCTGGAGTTTGGGGTAGTTGAAACCCCTGCTTTTGGGGACTCAGAGTCGAAACCTGGAGGCAGAGCCTTGATGTTGATGCGTTTGGCTTTGGTACCTGGGGTATAGCAGATGTTCCTCCCAGGCGACGAGATATCGAGGCCAAGCAGCGGTTGGAGAATGATTTCGTCTCCGCATCTCGTAAGAGTTTCAGGTTTCAGTCAGAGGCTGTAGCGTTAGAGTACCGCCTGTAGTAGGATTTGGAATATGCCTAGCTTCTTGGGGAGTACAGGGTCCTGTATGGGACTTTATGGTGATGCAGGGCAGGCATTCAAACCGATGCACTCCATATGGCTATTGGCCATCTCGTGCCACATTTGAACGTAATTATTTGAGTTGTCATAGTCAGGTAAGCCAGGCCAGCACTCAGGGCAGCATTATTGCTGAACAGGAATGAATGTGAGAACGATGCACTCGCCGCCTTGACACTCATATTGAGCATGCTGCTGGAGACTTTCATGCTGCTTCGCCATTAGATCATTAGAGCTGAATGACACCAGGGATGGCAGCTGAGGTTGTCGAAGCTTGGCTGCTGCTGGCAAGCTTCTGCTCTCCTTGCAGATGAGAGTGTCTGAAAATATCAGGGCCCCTGTTGCTATGTGCCTTTATTAAGTAATGACCCCTGTATCTTGATGAAAGCGCGAAAGTCCGTGTTTTCGGATCAGTCAAACCGTTTTTGCTCTTATTTTCGGTTTAGAGTGCTTACTGTTCACAGTGTGCGGAAACTTTTATCTGAGAGGGGGATGAATGCCAATCTGCCGTGGTACAAGCAAGGGTGTATGGTAAACAAGCCTGCGCCCAGGAGCAGTTCACCAACAAGCCTCTTTCCAGCAGTTTAAAGTACTTGTCAAGCAGCGCATGCCGTGGTGACAAAGTGAAGTTGCCATCAAAACAGTTTCAGGAATGCGAGGTGTTCTGTGACTTCCTATCCTATACTCCCTGAGTCCCAGGCTGTTTCCCGAGACTGCGTCTGACAAGCTCCCGACCGATGTAATTCCGCTGGCTGAAGCCTGCATCTTCTATGAGTCCAAGTGCCACTTGGCAATTTCTCAAGCAATAGGGCTTTGGTTCTGTCGTCCTTATCGTCAAGCTTCCTTGTCTTCTTGTGCAAGCTACGATGTTTTGATACTTGTACGAAGTGCCACTTGGACACCGCTTCCGAACGTCTCGGCAGCGAAGCGTTGTTCCTGAAATGATCCTGACTTCCACGGCCCTTTCATGAGGCACAGAAGAGTGGCTTCATCTGGCCAAACATCTCATCTACGTGCCTTGGGTCGTGTTTGAGATGTTTTGGAGTTTGGGGTTCCATGGGTTATATGCCGTGCGCTTGTCAGTGCTTAAGTGGGCCAGGCGGACACGGTCTTGCAGGGTAGGTTCTCGGCTTGCTGGGTAGTGGAGGACTGCAGCTGTTGCAGCTGGTCCTGTAGTCCTGGAAGTCGCCAAGGCTTCCAGTCAAAAAGTGTTGTTCTTCAACCGCTTTCTCATCTTGCTTCCCGTACTTTAGAAGTGCAGGCCCTGCCGCAATGTGGAAAGCTTACCTTTCCAGCCATGCGGTTTCCCTTCTGAGCGCGCCAGCCAGCATGAAAGGCTTGCGAATGAAGTTGGGGCAATGCCTCTTGAAGATGATAACTAGCCCTGTGGTTGTTCCAAGCTGTTGATGCACTTGTCCCTTCTGCTTGCGAAATCCTGTACATGACAAGCAATCTGGACTCCTTTAAACGGTGCCAAATTTCCCGTCATGAGCAGCAACCTGCCGACTCTTCCAAGGAATACTTGGAGCTCAGACTGTACGTGCGGAGCTTAGACAGACACAAACAGATGTCGTGAGATGCGGTAGGCATTAGTAGGCTCAGTTTTCTTCTAGCATGATGTTATGATCGATCCCGATCGTGTGATCATGCGTCTCCTTCCAGGACTTGCTGTGCGAAGTTTATTCTGCTGAGCTCTTTTTCCACTTTCCACTTCAATGCCTGGTAAAACACCCAGCAATGTTCGTCGGCAACGATTCCATACGTGGAACAGAAAGCATGTGTGACAGCAGGTAGAAGTAGGCACCGCCTCGCTTCATTATGGACACTATCCATGTGGAAGCGCGTGGTGCATCTCACTTCGCCAGCTCAATTAGGTATCTCTGAGGGAGTTGTGGTTGCAGATGTTTGTCTTCCACTAGAGCCAACTTGTCATGTACAATCATTAGAGTCTAAGCTAGCTAGCCCCTGGTCTTGTAATGCTCGGCTGTAAAGTCCCAAGCTTCTTTAGATCCTTCCAGCTATGATCACCCCGACACTTGCCCAAAGTCAACAGTTGCCATAAAGACCCTACAGAACGGCTTTCCAGTTTTTCATCATCAACAGAGGTCATGAAGATCCCAGAGCAGCGGCTAAGCCCCCAGCTCAAGGCGCCTTTGAGACTTGGAGGTTGAGCAAGTCTGGACAAGTTGTGTTTTGGGTTCTGGGTTTTGGGTTGGGAACTTGGGGCCTTCAGATTGGGTGCATGGCTGTGGGTTCTGGAAGTCTTTTAAATTTTTGATCTTTCAAGCTACCTAGACCTCAAAACCCCTCAATAGTAGCTTCCATTTTCTTCTCCACTATCCCTACATAATCCCATATATATACATATACATATAGATATAAATATATAGAGATACCCCATACTCCCTATATAACCACCCAAAAAAACAAGACTGCCTGTGACAGGAGAATCGGCAGTTCATGAGGCACCTCAAGAGCTTCCACGCAGCTGTGCTGGCTGCCCGGGAGGCGCAAAGGGATTGTGTGTCAGCATTATGGGTGGCCGTACAGGGACAAGGTGAGTTAGTGCTTTTGTGTCAGGGAACGAGAGTAGAGTGGGATTACGTAATTGTATGACCCCTGGCAAGGGAACTATAGGTAATAGGTGCAAAAGATCTGAAGCCCAGGCCAAAGCAGCCTCCCCGAAGCACATGGTGGGGTTTGTAAACCAAGTCCCAAACCAAGGCTGTGGCAGTGTTGTGAGGGGTCCCATATGTAAGTCCCCAAAAATGCCTCAACTCATCACTACGCAAGACGTGGCAAGTATCTGCAGAAGCGCTTTGAGAATATCCTTTAGCAAGTGTCCTCCGCTGGGTTCAGCGACAAGGATGCTAATCTATCTTACTTAGCTGAAGAGAGCTGTCCCAGTGCACAGGCTCTGGATTTCGTTTCGAGGCTCCCCAAGTTGATCCACGCCAAGACATCCGCCGGGCTCCCAGCTGCGCGCGTCACAGGTTTACAACCCCCTTGTTTGACAAGTACTTCGAAAGACGGGCTAAGGTGCAAAAATTACGGAGCAGTGTGGGGGTTGATTCTCCAGGAGGAGGGTCTAGGCAGCAGGCTTTGCTGTCAGAGTTGGAATACTTTGTTCTGGACTTTCTTGAGCTCCTAGTCTGAGCATTGTCGTTGGCAGCCTATACTTGGAGGGTCATGTGGACTTAGTAAGTCGGTTACTAATGCGGAAAATTAGGGTTACTATATGGGTTATAGGGGTTATCAGCCGCTTACTAGGTCCCCCTGACCCTCCAAGTAGAGGGGTTGGAAGGATTTTACAGATCTGATCGCGGGTTCATATGAGCTGTAGTCTCAAGTCCTTGAAGGGGTTACATAGAGGGGACTTCTATATAGCGGGACTTCTAAATGGGGATTATGAAGGAGGGTACTAGGAGTTTAGACTATGGTTCATATCAGTGTTCATCCCTCAAGCTTGATGGCCTGTGGTACCACAACTGCTGAGGCCTTGCAGCCTCAAGCAGTAAAGCCCTCATTTTCTACAGAGATCACACAGTAGCCTCTTAATTTGAGCTTTCGGCAAAATGATATTTGCATCAGATCTTTGGAAAACGAAGGTGTGACGGTACCACCAAGGCCGCCTCTAATTTGTACAGACGATCTCATAACAAAGGTGCAACTGGACAATGAAGAATATAACTGGTGAACTTCTGTCCAGGCGTCAATCCTGGCATTTAGCTGCAGATAGCTTTCGAAATGCACAGATTTGTTTTTGTGGTTTTGGGCTGTCACACTTGTTTGTGAAGCCTGCAAGGGTGGGAACCCACGCAGGATTATCTAACCCTAAGACCTTATTTTCACCATAATCTGCGTGCTTACATGCTGACCGTGTAACGACAATCCCCCAGCATTCGGTCACTTTTTCGAGTAGACTCACCATAAAGATCAGCACTCCAATGCCATCACTTCTCATGCTATGGTTGAAGGTTTGAAGTAAGCATCTAGTCGCAACTTGCTGTCACTCTTGTCATTGTTGTCTGGCCGAGGATTGGATGACGAAGCGCCTCTTGGAACCGGACCTCAGGTGCCCTGGTTTCTCGGGTACTTATCAATTTTGTCTGTTTTTTTCGTCGAGTTGTCAGTTTGAGAGTTTGGGGTTCGAGAGTTTTCAGTTTCTTCCTGGACCGTCGGGAAAATGGGTAGTTGCTGGTTGCTGGCTCAAGACTTTCACTTACCCTCGCACAAGGGCACACTTGAAAGAATCATGTCCCCACACGAGACCTTGTGAATGAGTGGGGTCTGTGGATGGTAGCAATTGGATCCTACTGTTTCTGTCGATTCTGTGAAGCCTTCTGAAGCTCCAGCTCGGGGGTTGGCGGTCTGGAATAGAAGAGGTCTGGATCTCTGAGGTCTGCAGGCGCCTGCCATGTCAACCATCCACTATTCTTTTCTCTTGTAATACACGGGGCTGTGGGCTTTTCTGGCGGCATGAGCTCTGTGCTCATTGTCTTCACGTAAAGATTTGGTCTTGGTGCTGAGCAGGTATATTCAGAAGACTTCTGCTCTGGCCATCACGGAGGGCTTGCATTGACGCAGCGAATTCGGGTAGGATAGCTGTCTGACGAGACACCTCGTTTCACAGCCCATTGCTTCCAAGGGCGTGGGCTCAGACAAGTAGAAGGGAGCGCTCACCCTGAAAAGAGACATGTGAGGACCTCTTGCAATTTTGGTCGCCTGTGTTCGGAAGCAGAGCGTCTTGCTGAATTTCGGATGAGACGCCCAGCTCTCATGTAATCAGCTGTGTGGTGCGGCGGCAGGGAGAAGATTCATGTGGTGGACCTGGGGCCGTCTTGCCCTCAGTCGTAATTCCATCCATCTGCCGGCAGTTTTTGCGATTCAGCAGAATCGGTCTTTCTATGTTCCTCTCTGATTGCTGCCCGCCATACCAAAAGGACCTGCTTAAAGCTTGATGGTCTCAAGGAATTTCATGCAGGCATGTGCCTGTATGTTGGATAGTCAGATGTAAATGAACATTGTGGTGACTGGAGATGGTATGGTTCAGTGTGATGTGCACTGCCGCAGGTTCTGGGCTTCTACTTATACCTTGAGCAGGTTTGATTGATGACAGCATCAGATGCCTGATGTTGGCCCATCTAATATCAAGAAAGGCCGTGCTTCTGGGACCCTTGCCGGAAATGATTTCACCTTGTCTGCATTGCCACGCATGTTGTAGCTTTTTAGTGGTTAGACTGGCCCTCTTGTTCTTCTAAAGCTATTTACGTGCTGCGGGGCGGGCAAGCGGCCAGAGAGCGTGCATCGCGGGTCTCTCCCTCGTTGGCCCTCAGTACAGGGCCAACACTCCATAGATTTCCAGGAGCCCTAGACACACATTCACAGTGCCATGATGAGTACGATTTCTTCACGCTTTAGGATCCTGTGCTTAAAGTTCGGAACGGTTGCTTTGACTGCATAATATGATGCCTTCAACCCCGAACCCTTCGTCCCCAACACTTGCGTTTGGTATCTTCAACCCGCCAACATACGACTAATTTCGATTTTTCCATTCCAAAGAATGGACAATCTCGAAACCCAAAGCGTTGAACTCAAAGGCTGTCTGTTACACAAAACATATCAAAGCCACAACTCTTTATGATAATTCACAACCTCAGCACAATCCCTCAAAGATCCGCACCAGACCCCCTAAATCTAAATTCATGAACTTTCCACTCTGAACCTCATACCCCAGACCCAAACCCTGCGCCTTTAGATTGAAATCCATAAGATACTACATGTTGCACATATGCCGAACCCAAGTCCTAAACTCTCATCTCCGAAGCCTTCATCCCAAAGCTTGCATTATAAACGTGTAAAACAAAGATTAAGAGCCCTACACCCTAAATGGCTTTCCAAACAGGCCCTAGGTCCTGAACTTCAAGCACCAACACTGAAATCCCTGAAGACAAAAGCCCTCCAATCTTAAGCCAAAAGCAGTGTCCAAATCCTAGTCTTACCCCCACAAACCTAAACCAAACTCCTTGGAACCTCAATCTCAGACTCCAAGCCGTGAACCTTAAACCCCAGGACCTGAATTGCAAACTCCAAGTCCTAAACCCCAAGCCACCCAAAGCCCCTGAAGTCAAAACTCTCCCTCCGAAATCCACAAAATCTTAGATCCTAGACACCAAACCTCACCCCCTTTCTCCCCGAACCAACGCAAAAGGCTTGAGCCTCCCTTCGGCTACTGTACACACTCCTGGCGCCGAGCGATCGACCGCCAGCTGCACGAGGCAGAACGAAACCGTCGAAACCAAAAGAACGCTTATATGCGTATGATAGTCGATATAGGGGACTGTATAAGGGCTTTAGTGATATTCCCTCCCCCCCCCCAGTAAGGAAAAGAAATTGGAACATGACATGGAAACTGGGGTTATGTAGGATTATATGAGCTATATTTTCGACTCCGTAAAGGGGTGGGATTATATAGGGGACTGCTATGAAGGGTCTTCCTCGGATCTGGATTATTATGGTGCTTGGGTTATATACGGGGCCCTTAAGCCTTGTTTTGGAAGTAACCCATACAATCCATCTGTAAATCTGTAGGGTCTCAGGGCGTGGAGTCTCCTGCACAAGGGCAGGTGCAACCACAACGATCCGGATGCCTAGTGTAGCATTGTACCGCATTGACTAGTACTCCTCATGAATGAACAGGACTAGGGATAATGAATGATGTCCCAGCCTGGAACCCTAAACCCTAAACCCCTAAACTAGCCGAAAGTATTGCCAAGATGAGCCAGATAAGCTTGGGAAGCTTTTTTGTTGGTACATAGGCAGCCTCAGTCTGGGCCCTGTACTTGTCGGTTTAATGAATTTGAGAACTGCTTACTGGGTTAGGAGGGAATAAGGGAAGATATTCTATAAAGGATATATAGGAATTGTATTCCCTCATTCCCCTACTCATCTCCGGTAAGACTTTTGATTTGGGAGTTGGAGAGCTTTGGCTTGTCCAGTAGGGGGGCCGCAATACAGACCCTAAACTATTACAATCCTTATCATAGGAACCCCTCCCCCCCAAAATGGTACTGCTATAGGGGAAACCACCATTTTTGGCAGGTTGTGAACTGGATCGACGAGCACATGGGCGAGTACTTCATCCATACGGACTAAGCTCGACAACACAACGCATTCCATGATTTGTTTTTCCAGCATTGCTTTGACTACCACTGCAGAGTGCTTCCAGCTGCAGAGACTTCACATTGATTCCCGTTTCACGTCTTAAGCTTGTGCAGATGCAGTTTTGCTCGTGTTTGGCGGTTGGATGCGAACAGAGGCTAAAGTGTTCGTATTGTTCCATTCGGCAGGACACGGACATCCAGTTCTTTCCCCAATTCCTGTAGGTGGCTCGGATGCCAAAGGATTCAACAGCCAAGATGCAGGTGCATTTTCTTCTTAGCACGTTGCTTCCTGGCAGAAGCCACTTTGTGTTTGGTCCCAAGTGTGTCCAAGCCTGTGCGCTGAGGATTTGAATGAACATGACTCACAGCAGTAGGTTTAGATGCACAGGCATTGGAATTGAGCCCAGCGCTGCTGCTAGTCATCAGAAGCACAAAGCACAAAGCCCAGTCTTCCATCTGTGATGCTGGTATGGCCAGCAAGTTTGAGGCAGCTTCAGAGTGAATGGCTGCAATGGATGAAGGACCACTGTTTTTGCCGGACGTAAAGCTTGGCTGGGGGCCTCATTATATCTACAGGCCAGCTGCCGTGCAATTGAATAGTGAGATTCTTAATCTCCGCTCCAGGTGTGCTGTATGCATGGGCTGGCAAGCGCCAGGGATATTATTTGGCTTAGGGAGGAGCCTGGTGTGCGGCAGAAGCCAGTTTCCCAGGGCTACCGTTGCTCCACAGTGTTGTAAATA